>QNTS01000073.1:1123145-1280379 GCA_003317085.1 Hucho hucho | reverse complement strand
ATATTTTGGGTCCATGGCCAGGAAACTCCCCAGACCTTAATCCCATTGAGAACTTGTGGTCAATCCTCAAGAGGCGGGTGGACAAACAAAAACCCACAAATTCTGACAAACTCCAAGCATTGATTATGCAAGAATGGGCTGCCATCAGTCAGGATGTGGCCCAGAAGTTAATTGATAGCATGCCAGGGCGGATTGCAGAGGTCTTGAAAAAGAAGGGTCAACACTGCAAATATTGACTCTTTGCATCAACTTCATGTAATTGTCAATAAAAGCCTTTGACACTTATGAAATGCTTGTAATTATACTTCAGTATTCCATAGTAACATCTGACAAAATATCTAAAGACACTGAAGCAGCAAACTTTGTGGAAATTAATATTTGTGTCATTCTCAAAACTTTTGGCCACGACTTTACAATGATGCCTGACAAGGCCAATGAAATCTGCGCCTCGCCTTCCACAGGACCCACCTTCCACAGGTGATAAGTGTGAGGCTAGAATTCATTCCTTCAATTATTCCACTCTTCAATTTGGTGTGAACCGGAACGATTCCCGCTACTGAAACAAACAATTAGAAAACGAGACCGTCTTACATTGCACCAACTAAACTGTCCCAAAGTTTTAGAGCGTGCTCTCCCCTTGGACATCTTGTGCTTGTTCTCTTAAACAACTACTTATTATAAAATGTTCTAGTGAAATGAGTAAGATGGCTAAGAAAACAATGAGACCACAATGGCTGCTGGCTTCAGGGTTGAGGTCATGCGGTTATAGGATTTCCCTGAAAGATATGATCTGCCCTTGCTCGATCCAGTCTGTGTGCGCATTGCCACATTCTACGTACAAATGCCATGGAAAGATGTGTAGCCTTCTTGAAGAAGCTTAGAATTACCTATGGTGACTTTCCTTTCCTGGATGCCCGAGGTGCAGGAAGCGGAGCTGGATTGGCTGGTCAGAGCAAATGTCTTGTCTGCGTGGGCCCAACCCTGCTCCTGTGCTCTCTGTTGCCGGTTACGGGAGGCTACTTGAAGGGAGAGGACGGCCAGGTTAGGGGGCCCACACCGCCTGTTTCTGCCTCGGTCAAGCACCGTAAAAAAAAAAAAAAAGAAGCTTTTCTGCCTCATAGCCATACATTTTACATATACATTTATCTAAACTAGCGCTGCATAGCATGCTATCCAGGTTGATTAAGTAGCTATCCCTGTCTCCCCACAGTGGAGTTGCTGGGGTAGCTCTCTGTTTAATATACATAGTGCTAAGTCACTTGGTTATTGTAAACGGACCGTGCTGCGGTCAAAAAGGCTAGCTAGTTAAAAATCCTTCTGGCTAATGTTGGCTAGCATGCTTAACTTACTAGCTTTCTCCCAGCGTTATGGCAACCCATTACTATTTTCAGTTCCTGGAGTTGGAGGGAGTGAAGGAAACAGGGTTTGCATGCACCACCCAATGAAGAAGCAGCCCCACAAGCAATTGGTTGGAGTGACAAGTGCCCCCATGTTTGACTCAAGGAAGTACAAAGTATGTTGGAAGCTTGTCTATATTTAATGCTGCCCCCTCTGCTACCCCATGTTCCATGGTGTTCAGCGTTCAAGGGGCATATCAATTTCCCCAGGGTGAAAGTGACAAGTTGGGTCACTGTCCACAAGGGGGCACCCCTCCCCCATATGTGGCTCATTACTGAGATTCATTGCTGATTCCTGTCTGTTGCTCAGTAGTCTCTATGAGGTATCTAGTGATACTGGTTATGGGCTCCAATGGGCGATTAGTTGTTGGTAGCGGAGTCAATGGAATGAGCAGTGTTCGACACAACCACGCTATTATACCACACGCAGTCTCTGGCCACACGCTCTGGGTGCCAGCCGGTTACCGGAACGCATCTTACTGCCTTAACCGAGTGAGGCTCATTGTGACAACAGTACCCCCAAGGGGCACGGGCAATCAGGGTATGTCACTGATTGCCGGAGCCATTGTACCCAGAGTGGGCCGGGCTGTAGGCAAACCTTGGCACATAAACACAGTTTTTTTTCAACCAAGTTCCAGTGTTCACGGTTGTTAAAAGTGTCGTCTTTAGCATGTGAGTTCTATGAAAAGTGTCCCTTCTCCATGTTCAGACACACGGTCAAGAGTGGTTCTTCTTCCATTTCCATCAATCTCTCCCAGTCCACAAGGTGGCATCCCGCCCTTTCAGATGGCACTTCATGGGAGTCTGGCTGTCTCCCTTGTCCATGAAAGAAAATTATTTCACCACCCCATTCCTTTTTCCAAGCAACTTCATCTAAGGATGTAGATTGAGTTTCCTGTAAACAGTATGTTATAGTCCTTTTCTTTTAGCCACGTAAAGACTGATATAATTTTTTTATAATCTGCTAAGCCGTTACAATTATACCCTTACCTTAACTACATACTATTCTCACTCTAAATTGACCATAGCTAATGCTTGTAAAGTTAATGCCATAAGAGGTATTATGACTGGAGATTTCAAACGTCTCATGATTAGAATTCAATGAACAGGTTCTAGCAATATTTGTTTTATTCCCTTGCCTGTTTGCCAATGCCACAGATGTTAGAAAATTGAGTAAGGATATTGTGTGTAGTAAATCTGAGTAGTTTGATGTGTATGATATTGGATGTGATATAATGAGTGTGTATGATGTCTGGATAAGAATAAGACTAATGTGTGATGTCCAAATAATAACCCATCCAATTTGCATGGTTGAGTGTCTATGTGTGTAACATGAAGTGAGAATAGCTTTAACATTCAGGATGATAATTGCAATCCATATCGTACCACCATCATAGTTGCATCATAATGTAATGGTCATACAATATGGAACAGTTGACGTGATGACACTGCAGAAGTGTGGGGGCCGTACCCTGACTGTACCCTGACGTCACTGTTTGCATGATCCTTGGTGACGCTGTGCATGGGCGCCAGAATTTCATCAAAAGGTGTGGTGATATTATTTAACAAAAATGTTGATCTGAATGTGCAAATTGTCACGCCTGCTCCCACGCCCCCTCTCTGGCGCTCGAGTGCGCCAGGCTGCCCTTCATTACGCACACCTGTCACCATCACTATGTGCAGCAGCGCTCATTGGATTCACCTGGACTCCTTCCCTTTGTTGAATGCCCGACAATTTATGTCTGTTCCTCCGTTGGTTCCCCGTGTCAGCATTACTGTTGTTATGTTTTCATGTCCAGATGCTCTTCTGTCCTGTTCCATGGACGTTGTTAATTAAATGTTCACTCCCTGTACTTGCTTCTCATCTACCAGCGTCAATCCTTACACAAATAGTCACGAATGATTTGCAAGGAAGGTGGATCTTTTTTAACTTCTTAGGGAGCGGCAGCAGAGGTGACGGTTTTGGCGAGTCTGGCGTTCCCAAAGTAAAATGCCTGCCACTCAGGCCCAGAAAATAGGATATGCACATAGTACTATTGGATAGGAAACACTCTGAAGGTTCTAAAACCGTTAAGATAATGTCTGTGAGTATAACAGAACTGATATAGCAGGCGAAAACCCGAGGAAAATCCATCCGGATTTGCAGTTTTTTTTGTAATTACCTTTTTCTCCAAGTTGCCTATTGCATACAATGTTATGTAGGACTGAGACTGCAGTACCTATGGCTTCCACTAGATGTCAACAGTCTTTATACAAAGTCTGGAAGGTCTAGCAGTAAGCAGAACGGATAGGAAGAGGAAGTAGTCAGGGGACCACTTTTGTTTACAACGTTTTACGGGCGCGAGATTGTGAACGCGCACCACTTTATTTTCCTTTCCTATTGTTCACGTTATCGTCCGGTTTAAATATTACAGTAAATATACATAAAAAGATACCTAAGGATACATAAAAAAATGATGTTTGATTTGTTTGTAGAAAAATTGTATAATTTGAACGTGTTCTCTTCACGGTTCAATGGGCGACTCAACGGTATATTTTCTGATCATAACGCGCCAACCAAATGGAGATTTATGGATATAATAAATTACTTTTTCTAACAAAAGAACCATTGGATGTCTTCGTTGGACACTTGGGAAGCCCTCAGCAGAAGTTCTTTGAAAGGTAAGTGATATTGTTTAGCTCTTATATGGGTTTTGTGTGACCCGCACTGGATATGAATTTATTCTAATGTGGAGAATATGTGGGGTGCTATCCTCAAACAATCAAATGTTGTGCTTTCGCCGTAAAGCCTTTTTGAAATCTGACAACGCTGTGATATTGCCAAGAAGCAGAGCTTTTGATGACTATGCAACACTTGTATATTGATGAATGTTTATTAACCTCTCAGGGATCACTGGGGCGCTAGCGCCCCACTCCCGACACTACCAGGTGAAATGTGAGGCACCAAATTCAAAATCCCAAAGTTGAATTATTAAACATCCACCAATATACAAGTGTTCCATACTCATCAAAAGCTCTGTTTCTTGGCAATATCACAGCGTTGTCAGATTTCAAAAAGGCTTTACGGCGAAAGCACTACATTTGATTGTTTGAGGGCAGCACCTCACATACTTTCTCATAGCCATGAATTCATTAGCCAGCGTGGCACACACATAACACATTTCACAGCAAAAACAAATCAATTACCTGTTGAAGAACTTCTGCTGAGGTCTTCCTAAGTGTCCAACGAAGACAATCCATGGTTCTTTTGTTAGAAAAAGTCATGTATTTTATCCATAAATCTCCATTTGTTTCGCGCGTTATAATCAGAAACTACAGCGTCCACACCTCCATTGAAACGTGACTAGAACTCGTTCAACTTATACCTATAAACTTGTCCAAGAACAATCAAACATCATTTTAAATGTATCCTTAGGAACACTTTTACGTATATTTACTATAATAAATCAACCGGAATATAAACTGAGCTCTAAAGACGGAGGAAAACACAGTGCGCGCTTCCCAAGAGCGCGCGCCCACTACTATAGACTTCCAAAGAGGCACTTCCTTATTCCCTCTTCTTCTCTGCTCTAAAGCATCTATACAGAATCAAAACACTGTCTCAAGACTGTTGACATCTAAAGGAAGCGATAGGTACTGCATTCATATGCCCTTATATGGGCATTTTCATGAGGGAGGGGTTCCAAATGAGGCACTCTGTGAAAACCACTTTCTCCAGGACAGANGACATCCAGAGGAAGCGATAGGTACTGCATTCATATGCCCTTATATGGGCATTTTCATGAGGGAGGGGTTCCAAATGAGGCACTCTGTGAAAACCACTTTCTCCAGGACAGACATTCCTCGGGGTTTTGCCTGCCATATCCGTTCTGTTTTACTCACAGACAAATGGTTAACAGTTTTACAAAATTCAGAGTGTTTCCTATCCAATGGTACCAAATATGTGCATATCCTATTTTCTGGGCCTGAATGGGAGGCATTTTACTTTGGCACGCCAGGCTCTCCAAAACGGTCAAGTTGTGCAGTGATCACTGAGAGGATAATTCAACTTTTGGATTTTGAATTTGGCGCCTTGCATTTCACCGGCTAGCGCCCCACTGCTCCCTAAGTAGTTAAATAGCCCAACCAACAACCTCTTCTCCTAGCGTATTCATTTATTTATCTTGCTCCTTTGCACCCCAGTATTTTTACTTTGCACATTCATCTACTGCACATTTACCATTCCAGTGTTAAATTGCTATACTGTAATTACTTCGCCACCATGGCCTATAATAAAGCTGCCTGTTGAGGACTTGTGAGGCATCTGTTTCTCAAACTAGACACTCTAATGTACTTGTCCTCTTGCTCAGTTGTGCACCGGGGCCTCCCACTCCTCTTTCAATTCAATTCTGCCTGGCTTCTCAACAGTTTTTATCTCCAAGCCTTACGTTCCTTATCTTACCTCATTTGCACACATTGTATATAGATTTGTTTTATTTTTTTCTACTGTATTATTGACTGTATGTTTGTTTACTCCATGTGTAACTCTGCGTTGTTGTATGTGTCGAACTGCTTTGCTTTATCTTGGCCAGGTTGCAGTTGTAAATGAGAACTTGTTCTCAACTTGCCTACCTGGTTACATAAAGGTGAAAGAAAAAAGAAAAAAGGTGTGACAAAACGAGGGCCTGTAGTAACTGCCTTGTTGATAGTGTTGTTAAGAAGGCAGAGCATCGCTTTATTATAGACAGACTTCTCCCCATCTTAGCTACTACTGCATCAATGTGTTTTGACCATGACAGTTTACAATCTAGGGTTACTCCAAGCAGTTTAGTCATCTCAATTTGCTCAATTTCCACATTATTTATTACAAGATTTAGTTGAGGTTTAGGGTTTAGTGAATGTTTTGTCCCAAATACAATGCTTTTAGTTTTAGAAATATTTAGGGCTAACTTATTCCTTGCCACCCACTCTGAAACCCTTCTTAACCAACTGTGTTATTTTGTACGTAATGTTGCTGCTACCGTCTCTTATGACTGAAAATAACTTCTGGACATCAGAACAGCAATTGCTCACCACGAACTGGTACAGTAATCCGATCAGTTGCCATGCCGAGCAGTTACCATGCCAGGCAGTGATGCAACCAGTCAGGATGCTCTCAATGGTGCAGCTGTAGAACCTTTTGAGGACCTATGCCAAATCTTTTCAGTCTCCTGAGGGTGAATAGGTTTTGTTGTGCCCTCTTCATGACTGTCTTGGTGTGCTTGGACCATGTTAGTTTGTTGGTGATGTGGACACCACTCTTGGCGTTCTCTCAACCAGCTTCACCTGGAATGCTTTTCCAACAGTCTTGAAAGAGTTCCCACATATGCTGAGCCCTTGTTGGCTGCTTTTCCTTCACTCTGCGGTCCAACTCATCCCAAACCATCTCAGTTGGGTTGATGTCGGGTGATTGTGGAGGCCAGGTCATCTGATTCAGCTCTCCATCACTCTCCTTCATGATCAAATAGCCCTTACACAGTTTAGAGGTGTGTTGGGTAATTGTCCTGTTGAAAAACAAATAATAGTCCCACTAAGTGCAAACCAGATGGGATGGCATATCGCTGCACACTGAGCCTTCAGAGCCTTTTAAATGTGCTTCTGTCCAGTGTGTGTTCTTTTGCCCATCTTAATCTTTTCTTTTTATTGGCCAGTCTGAGATATGGCATTTTCTTTGCAACTCTGCCAAGAAGGCCATCATCCCGGAGTCGCCTCTTCACTGTTGACGTTGAGACTGGTGTTTTGCGACTACTATTTAATGAAGCTGCCTGTTGAGGACTTGTGAGGCATCTGTTTCTCAAACTAGACACTCTAATGTACTTGTCCTCTTGCTCAGTTGTGCACCGGGGCCTCCCACTCCTCTTTCAATTCAATTCTGCCTGGCTTCTCAACAGTTTTTATCCCCAAGCCATAAGACTCCTGAACAGGTAATCAAATGGCTACCCGGACTAGTTGCATTGTGTGCCCCCCCAACCCCTCTTTTTACACTGCTGCTACTCTCTGTTTATCATATATGCATAGTCCCTTTAACTATACATTCATGTACATACTACCTCAATCAGCCTGACTAACCTGTGTCTGTATGTAGCCTCGCTACTTTTATAGACTCGCTACTGTATATAGCCTGTCTTTTTACTATTGCTTTATTTCTTTCTTTACTTACCTATTGTTTGTCTGATACCTTTTTTGCACTATTGGTTAGAGCCTGTAAGTAAGCATTTCACTGTAAGGTCAATGTATTCGGCGCACGTGACAAATAAACTTTGATTTGATTTGGTTGGAGCCAGTTTGCGCTGTTCTGTGGAGGGAGTAGTACACAGCGTTGTATGAGATCTTCCGTTTCTTGGCAGTTTCTCGCATGGAATAGCCTTTATTTCTCTGAACAAGAATAGACTGACGAGTTTTAGAAGAAAGGTATTTGTTTCTGGCCATTTTGAGCCTGTAATCGAACCCACAAAGGCTGATGCTCCAGACACTCAACTAGTCTAAAGAAGGTCAGTTTTATTGTTCTTTAATTAGAACCACCGTTTTTAGCTGTGCTAACATAATTGCAAAAGGGTTTTCTAATGATCAATCAGCCTTTTCAAATGATAAACTTAGCTAACACAATGTGCCATTGGAACACAGGAGTGATGGTTGCTGATAATGGGCCTTTGTATGCCTATGTAGATATTCCATTTAAAATCTGCCGTTTCCAGCTACAATAGTCATTTAAACATTAACAATGTCTACACTGTATTTCTGATCAATTTGATGTTATTTTAATGGACAAAAAAATGACCCCAAACTTTTGAATGGTAGTGTATATATCTTTTTTAAATCATAGAAATGCTACCAAAATAATTTACTGAAACTTTTTACAAATGACGGAGTCAACCATGATTCACCAAACAATATTTTTTAAGAGGAAGCAAAGTACTTTAAGCATAATAGTTTCGTTTCAGTTTCCTCCATCTCCTCTAGTCGAAGTTATTTGTTTCTATTAACTTGCTTCTTGTTGCTTCTTCGTTTCAATGCGAAGAAGAGTCGCTCGAGTAGGCGGTAGCAACACTCTGAACGTCTCCCTCTAGTGGTAGAACTAAATATTGACTCCAGCTGATGGAATTTATTCTATGTGATTTTAAAAACAGAGGGAACTTGTGCTTTTAAAAACCAATCTATTAATTTTATTGATCGAAACCTTATGTATATGCATTTAAAATAAATTTGCAGTACATTCTTCACATATCAAATAGAGTGTGAGGCATGCAGCAATTTAAATACCAAATTATTTCATAAACACAGCAATGCAAATGCGCCTGCAGCCTTGAAAACCCCATATCAGTCATACTGTGATGTTCTCCGTGGGTATAATTGGGATTCGGGGCCAATATGTAACGTTATGAAATCACGTTGCTGCGACATGTTGAGGTGGTAAGGAAGATGGCCAAACGTGGTGGCTATGATATTAACTTCAGATTACATTGCCACAACATTGTGGGAATTAGCAATAATTACCAATCCATTACGTCGGAGTTGGTCGTGGTTACGCAACGTGTTTGCTAGGAGATACTGTAGATAGACATCATAAAGAAAGTTGGGACTGAGACTTTAATTTTAATTTCCACAACACATAACGGAAAAATATCAAACATTTTGAGGAATTCCATTCTGAACACAGGCATGCATAGCAACACATTATAAAAATGTGTTTTTTTTTTACAAGGAATGATCACAACCTTCATTGTAAACACTCAAACATTTTATCAACAATTCATAAAATACGACAAAATAAACATATTAATTCACTCTTTCATAATATTGCAATAGAGATAAAAAAGGAGAACAAAATCAAAGGAGGTACACTTTTTAAAAAAATTGCCTAAGGGTAAAACAAAACATTTAAATTAATATACAAACTGCAATTTACACATTTAGTACATGACAAAGTTCTACACTGAAATTTAAGATCAACAAACATGTCTTATCATTCCAAAAATCACTTCATGATGGTAAACAAACTAAAATTCAATAATGATCTGTATAGATATTAATTCACTCTTGCTTCTGAGGCTTTTCAACCAAAAATAGTTTTTGTTGTACATCTCTTCATACACAATACATATGCATTCAAAAGTCAACAATTCTCTGTGCGTATGACACAAGGTTTTAGAATTAATCAGCATAAACATCATTGTTTTTCAATTAAATATATATTAAAATCTTAACACTGGAAGTATTTTTCTTAATACAATAAATACATCACAAAGATTGCAAATAATATGACAACTTTTTTTTGTCCAACAAACATATTTGCATTTTGCTATCAAACTGAAGGAAGGGAGATGGTACTCTTGATTGTCCACCAGCAGTGCTGTATTTAACCTGTGTGCGGCAGGTTTAGGAGGAGAGAGACTGGGCACTGAACCACAGTCATTTGACGTGCTCTGCGGTGTGTGACGAGCAGTAGAACTTCTTGTGTGTTATGAAGTTGGACAGGTTGTTGAACTGGATGTCGCAGGGGCGGCAGTATTTGACATTACACTTTGTTGCTTGGATGGAGCCGTTCAGGCCTCTTTTCACACAGGAAGGTAGTACCTCCTCTGTCTTAGATAGTGCTGGGGAGGAAAAGGATGAGGAAGTGCTCTTTTTGGAGTTGACACTGACAGGACTCTCTGAATCTGACAAGGATGATACGTGGCTGTCTGGGAGATGGTAGTTAACACGTTTGTTGTCCTGGAGTGTGTTCTCTGTGTCCTCAGGCTCCTTGGGGCCATTTTGAGGCAAAACACCTTGTGATTCCTGGTAGCCATCAGGCATAGGCTGATCTTTTTCCACCTCACTCGCTTCATTGGGGCTTTGTCTCTGCTCTCTGAGCTCTTTCTGCATCACCACTGTACCTGTGGTGTAGTTGGCAGGCTTGATTCTATAAAAGGTTGAAATCTGTTCGTCACGTCTCATTTTCTTAAATAAAGGAGGGCTAAATTCTTGGGACAGAAACTTTTCCGTGCTTTCCTCTTTGATGACAGCGAGCTGATCCCCGTTAGTGCTACCTATTTGCAAGAACACCTTGTTGGCTCCATTGGTGACACATTTCTCCAAGTTTGTATCATTGTATTCTACTGGGTTGTTAAACCCTCCTCTTTTTACGACCGCAGATGTTTTGCGATCTGGAGCAGTGACTGGGCAAGAACTCTGTTTGTGTGCAAGGTACTCTTCCACTTTGTTGAAGCTGATCTTGCACACTGTGCACCAGTGATAGTCCATGAGTCTTTTATGGGTGGTAGATAATTTACCGGGGCTTGATGAACACTTTTTACTGAGATCGATAGGGTTGTCCAGTTCATCTTGTGCTATGGCGTTGCACTTACATATCATAGCTGATTTAGTGAAAGGGAGATTAGCCTTTGGATGCTTAGGAACCATGCCAAGGAACATGTTGTATCTGGGGTGAAACTGGTTACCGAATACCTCCCTTGGGTTTTGGCACATGCCTGGTCCTCCAATGGGTGCTATCCCAAAGTAATGTGGATGATGATCACGTTGTTCGTGGTTGGGAATGTTCATTTCGAAGTTCTTCCTCCGTTTCCGTGTACGCACCGTTCTCTGGGTGGCGGTCAGTTTGGTGCTTTGCGCTCGTTTCATGAGCGGGTCATGTCGCGTGGCGCAGTAATACTGCTTGTGAACCATATAGGTCTCTGTACGACTGAAGGTGATCTTACAGGGCTCGCACGTTGTCTTGTTAGGGTCTAAGATTTCTGTCTTAGGCGTTTGAGATGTTTTGGGACTTGTTACGTCTGCCTGTATAGAGGGGTTCTTATCTGTTCTGGTGGGGGTGGAGGGGTTCTCCACAGTACCTGGGAGCTCAGCCTGTACCTGTGCCTTCCCCTCCCCAACGTTGAACAGGTCAAGTCCTGACAGGTTCAGGCACGGGGAAGTGAGATGACTGTTGGTGTCAGATAGATCACCCTGACTCATGTTCAGGCTGCCCAACCCACCCAACCCCCCACTTTTAGGGCTCCCTGTATCAGTCACTTTGTCCAGGACACCGGTGTAATCATGTGGCTTAGCCACGAGTTGCCAACCACTATTACAGTAGTGCTTTTTATGAATTAGGTAGTTGTCCAAGTTCCCGAAAGTGATATTGCATTCGAAACACGTGGCCCCTTTGGGGACAAGGGTGCTGTACATGACATGAACAGGGTAGTGGTTAGTACCTCCATGCCTCAGTCTATGGTGGACCAACTCAGACATCTTAGCCAGGATCTCAGAGGCCTGGGGGGCAGCTCTTATGTCCTGTGAGAACGGGAAATGGGATAAGAACGGCCCCATTGGGAAAGCAGCGGGGATCATGTTGTTCTGGATGGGCAAGGACGCCTGGCGATGGCTAGAGGGCTCCGATTTGACACTGGTGTAGGAGAAACTAGCTCTGCTCCCTGAGTTAAGGTCTGCTTTCACTGGGGAAGTCTCTATCTTTACCAGCTCCGCATTGGGACTGGTCCTGGTGTCAAGGCAGCTACCCAACACTGGGCTCTGAAGGAACTCCTTCCCCTGCTCCATCTTGGCCCGCTGAGGGCTCCTCTCCACCCTGGGAGAGGACTCTGTCTCGGCCTGACTGGGACAGTGCTGTCTGAGTGGGTTGTGGCTGTGTCCGTGGATCTCGTGGTGCTTGTCCAGTTCCCTAGCGGAGGTGAAGCTGAAGTGGCAGTGGGAGCACCGGTAGCCTGTCTGAGACAAGTGGGAGAGAATGTGCTTCTGGAGGCTGGGGAAAGAGTCCGCTGTGTGGTCACACACTATGCATTTCATAGTGCTGCCTCCAGTGGACACCGCCGCCTCCACAACACCTAGGGATGAGATTATAAAGGCATTTTAGATTGTTAATATATTTACACTATTAGTAATAAGGGTGAGGTTAGGGTACAGTATTGTTCCCTGGGATACAAAAAGATCACATGATACTGTTCAGTACCTTTTAGGGTACATGTGTGGATAAAGAGTATAAGGGTACATTTCGGTACCCAATATTTTTTTATATAAAAGGTACAATAATCACACTCTCACTCACTCTCACAAGAAGGGGTATGGTGTGAAGGTATATTTCTATACTTTTGTACCCTCAATACCCACCATAAGGTCCAATGATACATTTTTGCCACCTAAAAGGTGACAACGGTTTTGTCACTCGGTTGGTACCCTAAAAAGGCAAATTTGTACCATAATCATATTCATTTTTCCCAGCATGCAGATTTTTTACAATTGTTTTTAATATCTGTGTTTTTGCATGTACATTGATTAATCTTAAACTACACATAGATTGTAACGAGTGTGCTGAGAGTTGGGAAGCAAGTACAGGGAGTGATGTGTTTTAATAAATAAAAAAAACAATAAACACGAAACACAAACAACACACCGACATGAAACAGAGTCAATAACACCTGAGGAAAGAACCAAGGGGAGTGACAGATATAGGGAAGATAATCAAGAACGTGAAGGAGTCCAGGTGAGTGTCATGAGGCGCAGGTGTGCAAGACCATGGTGACAGGTGTGCGGGATAATCAGCAGCCTGATGACCTAGGGGCCGGAGTATGCAAGACATAGATAAATAAGATACATTTATTTAAACTCTGATTTTTTGCATCCGTTACTGAAGTTCT
Source organism: Hucho hucho (assembly GCA_003317085.1). Lineage (NCBI taxonomy): Eukaryota > Metazoa > Chordata > Actinopteri > Salmoniformes > Salmonidae > Hucho > Hucho hucho. The sequence goes on along the minus strand of QNTS01000073.1, from coordinate 1,267,334 downwards.
GGTAACTTTCCCAGGTTTTCCAGAAATCACAGTTACAATTACTGGAACGGGAGGAAATGAACAGGAACTCCTTCAACCAGGATTTCTTGGAAATCAGAGAATTTGGGGAAAGTTACTGGATTTTTGCAACCCTATTTGAAGGCCTGATGTGGCCCATAAAACATGGGTTTCAAGCCACTGCATTAGAGTAAAACTTCAATTATTTTTTTTTTTTTTTTTTTTTTTAAGAGATTCATTTGAATGATAACATACATCTAGGAACTCACAAGATTGAAAATGAATGAATTCAACAAACATGTCTTTGTCACTAACAAATACAATCATGGGTGGTAACTCTACAATTCACTCAAAAAGGCAAGGCACACTGGGAAATTATATTGGCAGCTTGGCTTAGTGGGGGCGTGGCTTTCAGTTAGTTATTGTTTGGCCACCCATGAGTGGAAGTGTTATACCACTTTATGTGGTCAATGGTAAAGATTAGTGATAGGCATTTCAGCTCTTTTCAGTGAGTTGGCTCATTTGGCTCAGCTTACTAAAATTTGCTGGATCTTTTGGCTCCAAATGGCTCTTTAAATAAAATATGTTTTGTATTTTTTCAAGTCAAACAGTTTGGTATAGTTTGATTATGATTAGTGTTAAAACAATTCAAATTAAATGAAATCATACTCTACCTTAACCACAATGTATTTAAAAATGCATTGGTTTGTTATGAAAGAGAATGCTATTAAACATTTGCATAAAAGTATAACATTTTTATGTATATAAACAAAGGGCATATAAATCTAACCATTCAAAATGAATACAATCTGAACAGCATAATAGAATATTGCACCGTATCAAAGAAAAATAAGAATTTGCAAAACTGCAGAACCCCACAAATTGAACTAAATGTAAAAAAGAAGGATGCTATTACACATGTGCATTTAAAGTATAACTATTTTAATGTATATAAACAAAGTGCATATAAATGTAACAATTCAAAATGAATAAAATCTAAACAACATAATAATGGAATATTGCACCATATCAAAGAAAAATAAATAACAATGTGCAAAACTGCAGCATCACACTTAAAACATTAAACTGGTCCCTCTTTTCTTTCTCTTCTTAATTGCCATGATATACAGTGAGGGAAAAAAGTATTTGATCCCCTGCTGATTTTGTACGTTTGCCCACTGACAAAGAAATGATCAGTCTATAATTTTAATGGTAGGTTTATTTGAACAGTGAGAGACAGAATAACAACAAAAAAATCCAGAAAAACGCATGTGAAAAATGTTATAAATTGATTTGCATTTTAATGAGGGAAATAAGTATTTGACTCCTCTGCAAAACATGACTTAGTGGCAAAACCCTTGTTGGCAATCACAGAGGTCAGACGTTTCTTGTAGTTGGCCACCAGGTTTGCACACATCTCAGGAGCGATTTTGTCCCACTCCTCTTTGCAGATCTTCTCCAAGTCATTAAGGTTTCGAGGCTGACGTTTGGCAACTCGAACCTTCAGCTCCCTCCACAGATTTTCTATGGGATTAAGGTCTGGAGACTGCCTAGGCCACTCCAGGACCTTAATATGCTTCTTCTTGAGCCACTCCTTTGTTTCCTTGGCCATGTGTTTTGGGTCATTGTCGTGCTGGAATACCCATCCACGACCCATTTTCAATGCCCTGGCTGAAGGAAGGAGGTTCTCACCCAAGATTTGACGGTACATGCCCCGTCCATCATCCCTTTGATGCGGTGAAGTTGTCCTGTCCCCTTAGCAGAGAAACACCCCCAAAGCATAATGTTTCCACCTCCATGTTTGACGGTGGGGATGGTGTTCTTGGGGTCATAGGCAGCATTCCTCCTCCTCCAAACACGGCGAGTTGAGTTGATGCCAAAGAGCTCCNTACAGTGAGGGAAAAAAGTATTTGATCCCCTGCTGATTTTGTACGTTTGCCCACTGACAAAGAAATGATCAGTCTATAATTTTAATGGTAGGTTTATTTGAACAGTGAGAGACAGAATAACAACAAAAAAATCCAGAAAAACGCATGTGAAAAATGTTATAAATTGATTTGCATTTTAATGAGGGAAATAAGTATTTGACTCCTCTGCAAAACATGACTTAGTGGCAAAACCCTTGTTGGCAATCACAGAGGTCAGACGTTTCTTGTAGTTGGCCACCAGGTTTGCACACATCTCAGGAGGGATTTTGTCACACTTCTCTTTGCAGATCTTCTCCAAGTCATTAAGGTTTCGAGGCTGACGTTTGGCAACTCGAACCTTCAGCTCCCTCCACAGATTTTCTATGGGATTAAGGTCTGGAGACAGGCTAGGCCACTCCAGGACCTTAAGTCAGTATGTTGGCAGCAGCCACTCAATGTTAGTGATGGCTGTTTAAAGAACACCCTCTGTGCTTTATCCACAATATAGCAGGGGGTGAAAAGCCATAATACATATGTTTTTCGAGCAGGAGACTATGATCGATAATGTCAAAAGCTGCACTGAAGTCTAACAAAACATCCCCCATAGTCTTTTTTATCATCAATTTCTCTCAGCCAATCATTTGTGTAAATGCTGTGCTTGTTGAATGTCCTTCCTTATAAGTGTGCTGAAAGTCTTGTCAATTTGTTTACTGTAAAATAGCATTGTGTCTGGTCAAACACTATTTTTTCCAGAAGTTTACTAAGGGTTGGTAACAGGCTGATTGGTCGGCCATTTGAGCCAGTAAAGGGGGCTTTACTATTCTTAGGTAGCAGAATTACTTTTGCTTCTCTCCAGGACTGAGGGCACAAACCTTCTAGTAGGCTTATATTGAAGCTATAGGCACATAGGAGTGGCAATATCTTCCACTATTATCCTCAGTAATTTTCCATCCAGGTTGTCAGACCCCGGTGGTTTGTCATTGTTGAACAATAATTTTGGAATTCAAAAGTACAATTCTTGTCTTTCATAATTTGGTCAGATATACCTGTTGCAGGCATGTCATGCCTAAATTTCCTAATCTTGCCAATGAAAAAATAATTTAACCTGTTACGGATCCAATCCCGTGAACGGGTTCGATTTTGACAACATCCGGTGAAATGCAGAGGGCCAAATTCAAATTACAAAAATACTCATTTCAAACATTCATGAAAATACAAGTGCTGCACACCCATCAAAAGCTTAGACTCTTGTTAATCTAACAGCGTTGTCAGATTTCAAAAAGGCTTTACGGCGAAAGCAGGACATTTGATTTGCTGAGGACAGCGCCCCGCTCAAATATTCAATTAGCATAATAACATAACCAGCAGAGCTGTCACAAAACAAAAAAATAGCATAAAATAAATCGCTTACTTTTGATGATCTTCATATGATGGCATACCCAAGCGTCCAGGTTCCACAATAAATGGTCCTTTTGTTTGATAAAGTTCCTCTTTAACTTCTTAGGGATCACTGCACAACTTGACCGTTTTGGAGAGCCTGGCGTGCCCAAAGTAAAATGCCTCCCATTCAGGCCCGGAAAATAGGATATGCACATATTTGGTACCATTGGATAGGAAACACTCTGAATTTTGTAAAACTGTTAACCATTTGTCTGTGAGTAAAACAGAACGGATATGGCAGGCAAAACCCCGAGGAATTTCTGTCCTGGAGAAAGTGGTTTTCACAGAGTGCCTCATTTGGAACCCCTCCCTCATGAAAATGCCCATAAAAGGGCATATGAATGCAGTACCTATCGCTTCCTCTGGATGTCCTTTGTCTCTAGNATAGGTATAAGTCGAACGAGTTCTAGTCACGTTTCAATGGAGGTGTGGACGCTGTCGTTTCTGACTATAACGCGCGAACCGAATGGAGATTTATGGATATAATACATTACTTTTTCTAACAAAAGAACCATGGATTGTCTTCGTTGGACACTTAGGATGACCTCAGCAGAAGTTCTTCAACAGGTAATTGATTTGTTTTTGCTGTGAAATGTGTTATGTGTGTGCCACGCTGGCTAATGAATTCATGGCTATGTGAAAAGTATGTGAGGTGCTGCCCTCAAACAATCAAATGTAGTGCTTTCGCCGTAAAGCCTTTTTGAAATCTGACAACACTGTGGTATTGCCAAGAAACAGAGCTTTTGATGAGTATGAAACACTTGTATATTGGTGGATGTTTAATAATTCAACTTTGGGATTTTGAATTTGGCGCCTGACATTTCACCTGGTAGTGTCGGGAGTGGGTCGCTAGCGCCCCAATGATCCCTGAGAGGTTAAATCCATATCCATAAAGCTCCGTTTGGTTGGCGCGTTTTGTTCAGTAATCCACCTGCCCAAAGGCGTTCATCCATGCAGACAAACGATATCCCAAAAGTACTGGTAAAGTTCGTTGAAACAAGTCAAACAGCATTTGTAATCATTACTCAGATACCCTAAAATGAATATAAACTATAATATTTCAGACGGAATATAACCTGTTGAATAGAAGAGAAAATGAACTAAGCGCGCATTCCCTGTTACGCGCAAAATCCAAAACAGGACACTTGATGTGGACTCAGGAAGACGTGGTCTTACTCCCTTGATTTTTAAGATAAAAGCTTCAAACCTTTTTCTAAAGACTGTTGACATCTAGTGGAAGCCATAGGAACTGCAATCTGGGGGTTAAACTATACGGCTTTGAATAGCTGGCCTATTGAAAACAGTGTGACTGATTCAGACATCCCGGATGGATTTTGCTCTGGTTTTTGCCTGCCATATCAGTTCTGTTATACTCACAGAAATTATTTTAAAGTTTTAGAAACTTTAGTTTTAGAGTGTTTTCTATCCAAAGCTACTAATTATATGCATGTCCTAGCTTCTGGGCCTGAGTAACAGGCAGTTTACTTAGGGCACGTTTTTCATCCGAACTTCAAAATACTAGCCCTAAGAAGTTAAAACACGTTTCTGCAGCATTAGTAAAGATGTGCTGTTTGTAAATACCCTGGTAGGTTGACTGACAACCTGTACCAGGTTGCAGGCACTGGTTACAGTTTGAAGTTTTATCTTGAGTGGGCAGCTTGATGAAAGCCAGTCAATATCAACATTTTAAATATACTTCTCTGTTGATATCACATACAATATCAAGAATTTCACACATATTATCCATATACTGACTGTTAGCACTTGGTGGTCTATAGTAGCTTCCCACAAAAATGGGCTTTAGGTGAGGCAGATGAACCTGTAGCCATACTACTTCAACGGTATTTAACCTAAGATCTTTTCTAAGCTTTACAGGAATGTGGTTCTGAATGTAGACCACAACCGCCCCTGTTGGCATTCATGTCTTTTCTATATATGTTTTGGTAGATTTAATAACCATGTATTGCTACAACAGTATCTAAGTGAGTTTCAGAGGACTGTAATCTGTTGCAAGCAAGTTATTGACTTCATGAACCTTGTTTCTTTGGCTATATATGTTGATATGGGCTGTGTTTAGCACTCTGCCTCAATGCTAACAGTGTAACTCTGGTTCATAGGCATATGATTACTGCATACAATAGCTGTAGGATCAACAGAGGTATTCAGGGCAGTTAGGGGGACATAAATTAAGTTACTTACATTGTGTCAGCTAACGCCCCTGAGATAATGTACATTTCATGCAGCATTATGACAACTCAGCTTCACAATGGTAGGGATTAACTGAGCTGGTCATTGTCTCAACGCAGACTTGAAATGCGTGGACAGAGTTCAGGAGCTAAAAGGATTCCAATGTGCTCCATCACTCCTGTAAAGTATCTTCTGTTTCCAGAAGGTGTCAAAGTCATATATAAAAGTGATTCCAACAGAGCTACAGTAATCTTTTAGCCAGGTGTGTAATGCCAGTAGCCTGCTGAATCTTTCACACCCGCGGCCCAACGATGATCCATACCTGAAATGATTGGACACTTTTTGGAATGTTTCAGTGCTAGAGTCAGTTCTTTAAAATATATTTTCAGAAGTTTCGAGCTAGCCCTCCTGATGTCGTTTGACCCCACATAGACTACAACAGCGTCAGCCCCCGGCTGTCCTGTACTCATGCTCCTGGGTATAACAGAGTTTTTGCACTGGGAACCGAGATGTTTCTCACCGTAGAGCTGCCGATGATGACAGCTGGTGAAATAGCAAAGGAGGTCTGGATGTTTTTTCGCATTGAGTGGTTTAGAAGACCCCTAGAAGACCGAAGGGCGGTGGGGCCCGATGGAACCAAGCCAGCTGTAGTATCCCATCATGGATGATGAATGGGCCAGTCTCTCAGGCAGCCTTATGGTCTGATGAGGGTAAGAGCTCTGAGGATCTGAACCTGAGGTAGAAGCCACTGGAGAGGGAGACAGAAAGGAGGATGAAGGTGCAGGTACCTCCGGATCTGATCTCGAATCAGAAGCCCCTAAGGAAGAAGGCTCCGGAACCTCTGGTTCCAGGGCGGCAAAGCCGTTTCTGGTCTGTCCTGTCCGGGCTTAACATCTCCAAGGAGGCCGCCGTTGCCAGAGGACGGTTTCTTCGACTTCCACGGTTAAAAATGTTAAAGATTCTGCAATGAGAGGAGCAGAAATCTGCAGCAAGAAAGAATCAAGCAAATCAGCCCCAAGGCATTTCTTTACGTAAACGTTCAACTTGTGATGTGCTAGACACTTTGCAAGGTGTTGAAATGAAAAGAAAGATTCACTAGAAATTCACTGGAACTTCCATCAAGTTGGGAAAGTTGACCAGGGTCAGTTTAACCACAATTTATTTCAAATAAAAAGCCTGCCGTAATAAAATGATGATTAGCATCACTTAAAATGTTTCTCAGTAGTGATGCCAGAGTCTGACACAACTTGCATTAACTGTTTTCCAAAATGTTTACGAGTCTGAGATAGAACTTAGAAAGTAGCTAGATTTAGCTTTCTAGATTGAGGAAGTGCATCTATTTCTCAATTTCTCAAATCCTTGGCCCAGACCTGATTTTTCATCGTATCAAGATCTGAAAGTTCTGTAGAGAACAAATTATTTATTCAATTTTTTACTCTAAGGCGTTTAACGGGAAGCGTGTTTGTCTGCAGGTGTTGAGCGATTAGTGCTTTTTGAGGATGGGTCGGCTTCGGTTCAATTATAAAAAAATCAATCACGGTTTTTGATTTCTATTATACATTTCTTTACATTAAATGCTTTATGAATTAATGAAATTAAAATGATTTTACAGCATTTTAATGGAAATTCCTAAACCAAAAATCGTCAACAGTCAATTGCCAAAACATTGAAAATATTATATTGCCTCTGTCAGGTAGACATTAATAAAAAAATATGAAATAATAAAACATTTCAGTTGTGCATATTCCTGCAGCAGATAAATGTGTATTTTGGTCTGATGAAGACCTAAGGGTCGAAACGTTGTTATAAATTCACCTGGGACCATGAGCAGCAGTGTGCAACGTTTTCCTTTTTGTTTTCCATTATTTTGGCTTATGGACACATCTATAACAAAAAGCAAACATTTTGTGGAGATAGGGATATTTAGAGAACATGATGCCACAATTGTTGATTTTACATATATAGCCACCCTGTCAAACGTGAACATGTAATTAGCAATGTTAATGTCCTTATCTGGGATCGAGACATTTAGCCTGGTCTCTGTGAGAACCAAAATATCCAGGCATGTGTCATGCACCCAGATATCAAGAAGGTCCATCTTTGACATCAAACTTTATATGTTGATATGTAACAACCTAAGCCCTCTACATGATTTGAAAACGGGGGGGTATCCATATTTATGGTATTTTGTATAATAGCACTGGATGAGCTTACCATAGTGGGCTTCTCAATTGGGCTATAGGTAACAGAGCTAACAGTGGAATTCAATTTTGTCACAAGATTATTACTGACAATAAAAAAGTGGGAAAAGTGACCTGAGCAGGGCCTGGGTTGTTTTTGAGTCAATGCTTTATAAGAGCCTCCTCGTTGTTGGCCGAGATAACTTTTGCCCCTTTCATATTTGGATGCAAGTCATCCCGCTTGTAAAACTGGGGCCTCTGCCAAAAGTGGTCAAAATTGTCAATCCATCGAGGAACAGTAGGATTTAAGACAGTAGTGTAGGCAGAGGAGATCATTAAAGTGTTCAATTCTGCAACCTATTGTTGGTAGAGCCCCGGAAATGAGAATCCGCTTGTCTGTCTCATTTAGTTTGTCTGAGCACTCTGAAGTCAGCTTTCAATTGTTCTGATTTACAAAGATTGATGTAATTTGTACTAACATGAATGACTACCGTGTGAGCGTTCAGGTGCTTCTCCATCACAGCAGAGACCTGGTTATCTATGTCCCGAACACGGGCGTCATGGAAGCAATGGTTCCTTTCTTCCGCGATCACCACATCCATAACAATGGAGTTCCCTATAACAACCACCACTGGAGTACGACAACAGGGTTCCTGCGAGCCTGTGGGACATACTATGGGGTCTTATCCAGGGGATGGCTGGCTCAGAAACCCATGACCAGATCCAGACGAGCTTACGCTGGGTGCTGAGGTGGAGTGGGAAGGAATAGAGAGCTCTTGGCCATGCACACTAGTTGTGAGAATGCATGATCAGAAAAGAAACCCATAGATCTTTGATGTTATGGGGCTATTTTGCTTCCACTGGTCCTGGGGCCATTGTTAAGGTCAACAGCATCATGAACTTTATCTAGTACCAGGATATTTGGTCTGGTTCCCTCTGCCAGGAGGCTGAAACTTGGCCGCAAGTGGATCTTCCAAGCAAGACAATAACCCCAAGCACACATCAAAAACCACAAATGGTTAATTGGCCACAAAATCAACATTTTGCTATGGCCATCTTAGTCTTCGGACTTGAAAACAATTGAAAACCTGTGGTTTGAAATGAAGAGGGAAGTCCAAAAGCGCAGACAAAGGATGTCAAGGATCTGGAATGATTCTGTATTGCAGAATGGTGTAAGATCCCTCCCATTTTATTCTCCAACTTTTTAGAAAACACTCTGTGCCGTTATCCTTGCAAGGTGAGGTATTAAAAGGTATTGTAAAAGGTATTGAAAACAGGGTTGGTCAATAATTTTGACCAGCACCTTCTTGAGATTTAATTTTATTACTTTCTCTGAGCAATTGTAGTACTATAAAATAATATGATTTCCAAATGCTATTGAGCATACACCATATCTCAGTATTTTAATGATTTATTTTATACAGTAATTTTTGCTCATGTCTATCAATTTCGGACCCCACTGTATACAGTTGAAGTCATTAAAACAGCAATTTTATACAGTAATTTTTGCTCATGTTTGTCAATTTCGGACCACACTGTATATAGTTGAAGTCGGAAGTTTACATACACTTAGGTTGGAGTCATTAAAACTCGTTTTTCAACCACTCCACACATTTCTTGTTAACAAACTATAGTTTTGGCAAGTCGGTTAGGACATCGACTTTGTGGAGTAATTATTCCAACAATTGCTTACAGACAGACTATTTCACTTATAATTCACTGTATCACAATTCCAGTGGGTCAGACGTTTACATACACTAAGTTGACTGTGCCTTTAAACAGCTTGGAAAATTCCAGAAAATTATGTCATGCTTTAGAAGCTTCTGATAGGCTAATTGACATAATTTGAGTCAATTGGAAGTGTACCTGTGGATGTATTTCAAGGCCTACCTTCAAACTCAATGCCTCTTTGCTTGACATCATGGGAAAATCAAAAGAACTCAGCCAAGACCTCAGAAAGAAATTGTAGACCTCTGGTTCATCCTTGGGAGCAATTTCCAAATGCCTGAAGTTACCACGTTCATCTGTACAAACAATAGTATGCAAGTATAAACACCATGGGACCACGCAGCCATCATACCGCTCAGGAAGGAGACTCGTTCTGTCTCCTAGAGATGAACGTACTTTGGTGCGAAAGGTGCACATCAATCCCAGAACAACAGCAGAGGACCTTGTGAAGATGCTGGAGGAAACAGGTACAAACGTATCTATATCCACAGTAAAACGAGTCCTATATCGACAACCTGAAAGGCCGCTCAGCAAGGAAGAAGCCACTGCTCCAAAACTGCCATAAAAAAAGCCAGACTACGGTTTGCAACTGCACATGGGGACAAAGATCGTACTTTTTGGAGAAATGCCCACTGGTCTGATGAAACAAAAATAGAACTGTTTGGCCATAATGACAATCGTTATGTTTGGAGGAAAAAGGGGGAGGCTTGCAAGCCGAAGAACACCATCCCAACCGTGAAGCACGTGGGTGGAAGCATCATGTTGTGGGGGTGTTTTGCTGCAGGAGGGACTGATGCACTTCACAAAATAGATGGCATCATGAGGTAGGAAAATGATGTGGATATATTGAAGTTAAAGCTTGGGTCGCAAATGGGTCTTCCAAATGGACAATGACCCCAAGCATACTTCCAAAGTTGTGGCAAAATAGCTTAAGAACAACAAAGTCAAGGTATTGCCCTGACCTCAATCCCATTGAAAAAGCGTGTGTGAGCAAGGAGGCCTACAAACCTGATTCAGTTACACCAGCTCTGTCAGGAGGAATGGGCCAAAATCCACCCAAATGATTGTGGGAAGCTTGTGTAAGGCTACCCAAAACGTTTGACCCAAGTTAAACAATTTAAAGGCAATGCTACCGAATACTAATTGAGTGTATTTAAACTTCTGACCCACTGGGAATTTGATGAAAGAAAAGCTATTATTCTGACATTTCACATTCTTAAAATAAAGTGGTGATCCTACCTGACCTAAGACAGGAATTTCTACTAGGATTAAATGTCAGGAATTGTGACACTGAGTTTAAATGTATTTGGCTAAGGCATATGTAAACTTCTGACTTCAACTGTATGTACTGTTTTGTACACTGTCCATACAGAGTGTACAAAACATTAGGAACATCTGCTCTATCTATCACATACAGTGTATTTGGAAGTGTTATTTTTCCACATTTTGTTATATTACAGCCTTATTCTAAAATGTATTAAATAAATAATCAATACCCCATAATGCAAAGGTATACAAATTAAAATGTGAAAAATCTTATTTACATAAGTATGAAGACCATTTGCTATGAGACATGAAATTGAGCTCAGGTGCATCCTGTTTCCATTGATCATACTTCAGATGTTTCTACAACTTGATTGGAATCCACCTGTGGTAAATTCAATTGATTTGACGTGATTTGAAAAGTATATGCTCTCTGCTTCAGTTTGCACACTGAACAATTGCTTAGGGCTTAGGCTGCATGATTAATAGGTCATTTTCAGATACACAAGCTTGAAAATGAACTAAATTAATTATCTGAGTTAAACCGATGTAATCCACTTCACCTCCCTCATTCGGGAAGGTATTCAGACCCCTTCCCTTTTTCTACATTTTGTTACATTACAGCCTTATTCTAAAATTGATTAATTAACTAAATGTTTCCCCTCATCAGTCTACACACAACACCCCATAATGACAAAGTGAAAACAGGTTTTTATGATTTTTTTTTTTTATTGCTCTGAGACTCAAAATTGTGCTCATGTGCATCATGTTTCGTGAATTATCCTTGAGATGTTTCTACAACTTTGTTGGAGTCCACCTCTGGTAAATTCAATTGATTGGACATGATTTGGAACGGCACACAACTGTCGACAGTGCATGTCAGAGCAAACACCAAGCCATGAGGTCCAACTGTCCGTAGAGCTCCGAGACAGGATTGTGTTGAGGCACAAATCTGGGGAAGGTACCAACATTTTGCAGCATTGAAGGTCCCAGAGAACACAGTGGCCTCCATCATTCTTAAATGGAGCAATGACGGGAGAAGGGCCTTGGTCAGGTCCCGACCAAGAACCCGATGGTCACTCTGACAGGGCTCCAGAGTTCCTCTGTGGAGATGGGAGAACCTTCCAGAAGAACAACCATCTTTTCAGCACTCCACCAATCAGGCCTTTATGGTAGAGTGGCCAGACAGAAGCCACTCCTCCTCCAGCCCACTAAAGGACTCTCAGACGATGAGAAACAAGATTATTTGGTCTGATTAAACAAAGATTGAACTCTTTTGCCTGAATGCCAAGCGTCACATCTGGAGGAAACCTGGCACCATCCTTACGGTGATGCGTGGTGGTGGCAGCATCATGCTGTGGGAATGTTTTTCAGCAGCAGGGACTGGCAGACTAGTCAGGGTCGAGGGAAAGATGAACAGAGCAAAGTACAGAGAGATCCTTGATGAAAACCTCCTCCAGAGCACTCAGGACCTCTAGACTGGGGCGAAGGTTCACCTTCCAACAGGACAACGACCCTAAGAACACAGCCAAGACAACACAGAAGTGGCTTCGGGACAAGTCTGAATGTCCTTGAGGGGCCCAGCCAGAGCCCAGACTTGAACCTGATCGAACATCCCTGGAGAGACCTGAAGATTGCTGTGCAGCGACGCTCCCAATCCAACCTGACAGAGTTTGAGAGGATCTGCAGAGAATAGTGGAAGAAACTCCCAAATACAGCTGTGCTAAGCTTGTAGCGTCTTACCCAAGAAGACTTGAGTCTGTAATTGCTGCCAGAGGTGCTTCAACAAAGTACTGAGTAAAGGGTCTGAATACTTACTATATGTAAATATGATATTTATAAAAAAAATTATCTGCATAAATTAGCCACATTTTTTTAAACCTGTTTTTGCTTTGTCATTATGGTTATTGTGTGTAGATTGAGGGAAAAAAAAACATTTAATTAATTTTAGAATAAGGCTGTAATGAAACACAATGTGGAAACGTTGGGGTCTGAATACTTTCGGAATACACTGTAGACTGACCAGGTGAATTCAGGTGAACTCCATGATCCCGTATCACTTAAATCCACTTCAAATCAGTGTAGATGGAGGGAAGGAGACAGGTTAAAGAAGGATTTTTAAGCCTAGAGACAATTGAGACTTGGATTGTGTGTGTGTGTGCGCCATTCAGAAGGTGAATGGGCAAGACAAAAAAATGTAAGTGCCTTTGAATGGGGTATGGTAGTAGGTGCCAGGCGCACCGGTCTGAGTGTGTCAGGAACTGCAACGCTGCTGGGTATTTCACGCTGAACATTTTCCCGTGTGTATCATGAATGGTCCATCACCCAAAGGAAGTCCAGCCAACTTGACACAACTGTGTGAGGCATTGTATGAAAAATGTGCCAGCATCCCTGTGGAACACTTTCGATACGTTGTAAAGTCCATGCACCGTCGAATTGAGGCTGTTCTGAGAGGGGGGAGGTGCAACTCAACATTAGAAAGGTTCTTTCTAGTGTTTGGTATACTCAGTGAAAATGTCTCTCTTTATTGGAAATGAACACTCAAATGAACAATAATTTGACAGTATCACCATCATGTCAACATATTGTCCTCTCCGCTCACCATTGTGGGTGTTCAAATGCATCTCCAAGGCCTGCTGTGCTGGTACAGTTACAATGCAGTCTGGGTAGGGGCCAGGGCCTATGTTGGGCATGTGATGTGCACCAGTCTTCCTGTCTAACTGCTCTGTCATCATGTCTGAGACTGAGTCCCTCTGTCTCCTGCAGCAATAGTACATCAGATGAGCTTGCAGGTTCCTCTCACTGCGGTACCATATCCCACACACTTTACAAGGGAAGATGTCCTCTGCAGAAAGACAGATGAATACAGAGATGAGGTGAGTTCACTCCTTTAGGCCTACCATGTACAGTGCTTTAAGCATTGGAAAAGTGTTGTATAAATCCAAACAATTATGTTGAATACACACATAGATATTAGAATCACATCTCACAGAATTTAATTACATTTTTAATAATCTGCCTTTATTTTTTATCTGGTGAAAGGAGAGGGGGGTGGGCCTGGATTAAAAGAAGCACCAGTGCTGTCTCTTGGATGAGGAAAGTGGTTAAGTGTAAGTTATCTTAAATTTTTTACCAGGGCTGGAATAGACTGTCAAACAGCGATGACCTGAACCCAATAGACATTAATCAGAGTAAATGGGCTGTTGTTTGATGGGGGTGTTGTCTGTGAAGGTGAAGAGTAAATACTTAATTTCAACATGAATTGAAGGTCAAGGAGACTCATCTAAGCTGAGATAGCTAATTGATGATAAAGAAAAAACACACATACACACATTCGCATGCACAAACACGAAAATACACAAACCTACTGTATGCAAACACACACCTATAAATGCACGCATATGTGCTCAAACAAACACACACCTACAGTGGTTCCTCCTTTAAAAGTTGCGTCATACTGCAGCACACCCTGCGTGCTGCTGCAGCATTCTGTGGCACATCATTTCATCTTCTGTTACTGCAAGTTAGACCACCAGAGGGAATCTTTGAGAAGCATTTGATAGTATTCCGTATTGGCATTACCAGAGAATTTAAAACCTTTTTTGTAACAACATAGTATATGGGATTGATTTTAAGAAATTTGGCTTAATTAATTTGATTAATATTATGACGTTTCCATTCAGAGAAAAATTGTCAATTTGTTAATTCAGACCGCTTCGCTAACGGAGCGCACACTGGATGTTCGGGCCGAGGAGTAGCACCCAAGCTAACGTTGGCTAGCTACTTCCAGACACAAATGAGACCACTCTGACCATTTTACTTGCCCTAGCAGAGCTGGTAAGGCAGTTTTCGTGCAAAGCGTTGGTGACTGTAAATGTCCTGCTGGAAACAATGTAATTACGCTTTTTTCCGACGTTTCCTGACACCGGCCATATTCAACGGGTGTTGAGCGCTCGTAAAGTAATTATTCTGCGCTCTGGTACACTCAGACGAGTGCTCTGAAATCCGTGTAGATAGTAGGCTGGACACATGACATTTTTAACAATGTTCTTTTCTGATGAAAACTAGTTCATTGCATCCGCGGTGGAGCCCAGTTTCATAATATGACCATATTTCCCAGCTGCTTGCCATCGTTTTGAAGTAATCACGAAAAAAACAGGCCTTATTTTAGTGCATTTTTCAACTCGCCTTCCAAACGTTCTATTCCCAGTTTATTGTTCAACGTCATGCCTGCTTCGCTATTGTTGGCAATGAGACCTGCTCACATTGTTTTATAGTTAAAATGTAAACAACAAAAATAATATTGGAACTCTGCAGTCTTCCCATTGTTTCCTATGGGGGAAATGTAGGCATGTCTGTCTATTTCGGCAAATATCTCGCAATGATTTTTTTCAAGTCGGGTGTAACCGGTGTGAAATGGCTAGCTAGTAATCGGGGTGTGCACTAATAGCGTTTCAATTGGTGACGTCACTCGCTCTGAGACCTGGAAGTAGTTGTTCCCCTTGCAGAGGCCGTGGCTTTTGTGGAACGATGGGTAACGATGCTTCGAGGGTGGCTGTTGTCTATGTGTGCAGAAGGTCCCTGGGTCGAGCCCAGGTAGGGGCTAGGAGAGGGATGGAAGCAAAACTGTTACACGGGCACCATTTTAATCAGGAGAATCTCCTCTTTGTAATTAAGTCTGGGCAGCGAGCTCGTTTGTCATCGATCTCTAGACCAGAAATAGTCAGAAGTTTTTTCCCTACTTTTTCATTACGCAGACATAAGCACAGTTGACACCATCGAGGTGCGGATGTTTACTTTCTACACAAGTAGTTTTTTTCCAGTTTGGTCCGACGAACAGATTGTAGTGGTAAAATAAAAAGGGATACATTTTCTTTGGAATTCTAAGCATCACTCCAGTCAAAACAGGCTCTGCGAACGTTCGATTCCATTAATTTGCTATGGGCTTGAGCTAGTGTTCCAGTTTTTTTGAGAGACCATCCTCTTAGAAATGCAAGAGAAAAGTCATATTGTAAAATAGCTCCCTGGATGCAGGCTTGTAACTTCAAAAACGAATAAGAAATAACAGTTTTTGTAGAAGTACACAGTCTTGGAAATTCGTGTTTGCGCGCGGTTTCCTATTGAACATACTTCTTTCGAAAGAAATATTATAGCTTGATTACATTTTAGCGTATCCGAGGAGTAAATCAATTTTAGGGGTAGATTTTCGGATTCCTTTCTCTGCAAGTTGAACGAGTGGATTACTCAAATCGATGGCGCCAACTTAACAGACTTTTTGGGATATAAAGAAGGATTTACCTAACAAAACGACACTAAACATTATATCTGATACCCTTTGGATGACAAAACAGAGGATTTAAAAAAAGTAAGTAAATATTTAATCTTTACATGTGAATGCATGTGCCGGTGGAAAAATATTTTGATGTGGGGGGCCGTCCTCAAACAATCGCATGGCATGTTTTCACTGTAATAGCTACTGTAAATCAGACAGTGCAGTTAGATTAACAATAATTTAAGCTTTCAGATGACGTAAGACACTTATATGTACCTAAATGTTTAAAATAGAATATAAATATTAGAATTTATTTGAATTGCGTGCCCTCCAGTTTCACCAGAAGTTGTCCCGCTAGCGGGACCCCGATCCTTAAGAAGTTTTTTCAGTCTTGGGTGAATTTTGATTCGTTCTATTGTCCAGCCTAAAGATTTTTACGAAAGCACCCGAACTTCCATTGAGAAAGCACAACGTCTATATAATTTAGCTAAGCTAAGAATGACGAGAATAATCAAGTCAATGAACGTTGGGTAGTTAGCCTATAGTTAATATACTGGCAAGTTTGATGTATAACTACTAACGTTAGGTAGCTAGCTAACATACCGGTACATACAAATCAAATAAAGTTTTATTGGTCACGTACACATGGTTAGCAGATGTTAATGCGAGTGTAGCAAAATGCTTGTGCTTCTAGTTCCGACCATGCAGTAATATCTAACAAGTAATCTAACAATTTCACAACAACTAACTTATATGCACAAGTGTAAAGGAATGAATAAGAATATGTACATATCAATATATGGATGAGTGATGGCCGAACGGCATAGGCAAGATGCAGTAGATGGTATAGAGTACAATATATATATATATATATATATATATATATGAGATGAGTAATGTAGGGTATGTAAACATTATATAAAGTGGCATTGTTTAAAGTGACTAGTGATACATTATTACATACATTTTGAATTATTAAAGTGGCTAGAGATTTGAGACAGTATGTTGGCAGCAGCCACTCAATGTTAGTGATGGCTGTTTAACAGTCCGTTGGCCTTGAGATAGAAGCTGTTTTTCAGTCTCTCGGTCCCAGCTTTGATGCACGTGTACTGACCTCACCTTCTGGATGATAGCGGGGTGAACAGGCAGTGGCTAGGGTGGTTGTTGTCCTTGATGATCTTTTTGGCCTTCCTGTGACATCGGGTGGTGTAGGTGTCCTGGAGGGCAGGTAGTTTGCCCCCGGTGATGCGTTGTGCAGACCTCACTACCCTCTGGAGAGCCTTACGGTTGTGGGCGGAGCAGTTTCCATACCAGGTGGTGATACAGCCCGACAGGATGCTCTCGATTGTGCATCTGTAAAAGTTTGGTGAGTGTTTTTGGTGAGACGCCAAATTTCTTCAGCCTCCTGAGGTTGAAGAGGCGCTGTTGCGCCTTCTTCCCCACGCTGTCTGTGTGGGTGGACCATTTCAGTTTGTCCGTGATGTGTACGCCGAGGAACTTAAAGCTTTCCACCTTCTCCACTACTGTCCCGTCAATGTGGATAGGGGGCTGCTCCCTCTGCTGTTTCCTGAAGTCCACGATCATCTCCTTTATTTTGTTGACGTTGAGTGTGAGGTTATTTTCCTGACACCACACTCCGAGGGCCCTCACCTCCTCCCTGTAGGGCCGTCTCATCATTGTTGGTAATCAAGCCTACCACTGTAGTGTCATCTGCAAACTTGATGATTGAGTTGGAGCCGTGCATGGCCACGCAGTCATGGGTGAACAGGGAGTACAGGAGAGGGCTGAGAACGCACCCTTGTGGGGCCCCAGTGTTGAGGATCAGCGGGGTGGAGATGTTGTTTCCTACCCTCACCACCTGGGGGCGGCCCGTCAGAAAGTCCAGGACCCAGTTGCACAGGGCGGGGTCGAGACCCAGGGTCTCGAGGTTAATGACGAGTTTGGAGGGTACTATGGTGTTAAATGCTGAGCTGTAGTCGATGAACAGCATTCTTACATTGGTATTCCTCTTGTCCAGATGGGTTAGGGCAGTGTGCAGTGGGACTGCGATTGCGTCGTCTGTGGACCTATTGGGGCGGTAAGCAAATCGGAGTGGGTCTAGGGTGTCAGGTAGAGTGGAGGGGATATGATTCTTGACTAGTCTCTCAAAGCACTTCATGATGACGGAAGTGAGTGCTACGGGGTGATAGTCGTTTAGCTCAGTTACCATAGCTTTCATTGGAACAGGAACAATGGTGGCCCTCTTGATGCATGTGGGAACAGCAGACTGCTGTAATGATATGCTATGTGGTTCGTAAGGACAGCGTAGCTAACAAATTGTCAGCCAACATAACGTGTAGGGTAACTTATTTGAAAAGTCATTACTTTATTACATTGAGTAGCAAGCTACCCCTTGGTCGTTAGGGCAAATCTGGTCTGTGATACTAGGGGGGTTTTCACACCTAACTCGGGTATTAGACTATTCTTTGGTAAAGGTTGAATAGTCTATTGTTCAGCAATTAGCCCTCCTCCCCAACTTGCAACAAATTGCTGTTCCCATCTCATTCCTTTCCCTCTTCCATGCGTCATCCTGAGTGGCTCACTTGTGGGCATGCTGGCAGGATATGGCAGCATCTTCGGTTGTGCGTAAAGAATTCTGCATACAGTAGCACGTTTGTATGAAGGTGTGGTTATTCACAGGAAAATTGTTATATGCTATGGAGGTACATTTGTGTCTTTTTATCGAGAGAAAAACCTTTTTTATTTTCAATCAAAAATAATTGTTCTGAAAGCAACTTTTTTCCGACACAAAGGAAGTAAAAGCGAACACCTACGAAGATGGCATCTCAGGTAAGCAGCACTGGGCTGTATTGACGTATCCTAAAAATGACATCTGATGATTTAGATTGAAAGGTCATATCTCAGTTATTGTTTTAATATCTATAAAAAATAAGCTGTTTTCTTTACTTTCAGAGTGCTAGCTGATCAAGGGGTCGAAAATGTTGATATTGCCAGATGTTCACTGTCCGAGAAACAGGCCGTGGAAGCTTTATTGCTGGCAACCAGAGGTAATTAAACTGTTCTGTGATCTTTTTCTCCATCTCTGCCTATCTTGTTGTACATGGAATCTGTCTCACATGCATTAACTTCTTAGGGAGCGGCTGCATAGGTGACGGTTTTGGAGAGTCTGGCGTGCCCAAAGTAAAATGCCTGCCACTCAGGCCCAGAAAATAGGATATGCACATAATTAGTACTATTGGATAGGAAACACTCTGAAGTTTCTAAGAGTGTTAAAATAATATAATATAATATAGCAGGCGAAAACTCAAGGAAAATCCATCCGTAATTGCAGTTTTTTGGGACCTTTGCTCTGTTTGAGACTCTCCCCATTGACTTCAAGGCAATCCAGCACCGATATTGCAGTATCTATGGCTTCCACTAGCAAAAAACTACAAATATAAAACAAAAACTATGCCCGCAAGACTTTTAAATCAAATCATGATAAACCAGTCTGGCACTGACTTAAAAAAAAAGGTGATCAGCTGAGAACCTGCTTCCCACATTGGAGTAAGCAAAACGGATAGAAACAGGAAATGGTCAGGGGAGCTCAGATGTCAACAAGATTTCTCGGGCGCGAGACTGGATGCGCGCCCCACTGTATTTTCCTTTCATAACGTTTAGGTTACCATCCGAGTGAAATATTATCGCTAATATTCATAAAAGTATAGCTAAGGATGCATTATAACTGGTCTTTGATTTGTTTAGGAAAAGTTTATAGGTATATTTGAACGCGTTCTCTTCACGTTTCAATGGGCGATTCGACATTGTATTTTCTGAACATAACGCGCCAACCAAACGGAGATTTATGGATACAATAAATGACTTTTTCTAACAAAAGAACCATTGGATGTCTTCGTTGGACACTTGGGAAGCCCTCAGCAGAAGTTCTTCGAAAGGTAAGGGATTTGTTTTTTCGCTGTGAAATGGGTTTTGTGTGAACCGCGCTGGTTTATGAATTTATGCTAACGCAGAAATATTAGAGATGCTATCCTCAAACAGTCAAATGTTGTGCTTTTGCCGTAAAGCCTTTTTGAAATCTGACAACGCTGTGATATTGCCAAGAAGCAGAGCTTTTGATGACTATGCAACACTTGTATATTGATGAATGTTTAATAATTCAACTTTTGGATTTTGAATTTGGCGCCTTACATTTCACCGGGTAGTGTCAGGAGCTAGCGCCCCACTGCTCCCTAAGTAGTTAATTTTAAAAAAACTTACGATTTTCAGATTTACACCACATAAACACGACCATTTCCACTGGGATATCTGTTGCGGCCAAGTCATGATTTCCCTGGGGGTTAGCCTTGCAATATTCATGTGGTGAGACACATAGCCCTCTATATTTAAATGTTTCAGGTACACTCCGATAGGTTTCTGGTTCACATACAGTATCTTCTATTGACATTATCTTCTATTGTTTGTCCTCATGTGTCTGTTTTTCAGCATAAAGTACTCTGTAGCCACTTAGTGTGGACACCAGGTGAGACCACACACACACAATAACAGTCTCTCTTCTTCACTTCATCCCTCTCCCTCTTCTCCTTAAATCCTCTAGGTTATATCAGCTGTTTTGGTGAATCCCTCCCGCATCTGAACTGGCTGACACAAAGGGCACAGCATGATCATAGGTGAGATGTCACTTGGTCGGGTCAACAGGAAGTATTATTATAGAGATGTAGTAGTCTCAGAGTTAATGATCCAAGGTCAGTTTTGCATTTCACCACCTGATTTAAGATGACTTACCGTGATATAATAAAAAAAACAAGGCTTAATCATGCTCTCTCGTCTGCAGGTATGTTTTCATGTGAGACAGGAAGCCAGTCCCATCATCACCATCTCACCCGCTCTTAACTACTTACGGAGTGGTGGGGAGCTAGCGCGCACTCCCGACACTACCCGGTGAAATGCAAGGCGCCAAATTCAAAATCCAAAAGTTGAATTATTAAACATTCATCAATATACACGTGTTGCATAGTCATCAAAAGCTCTGCTTCTTGGCAATATCACAGCGTTGTCAGATTTCAAAAAGGCTTTACGGCGAACATTTGATTGTTTGAGCCCCTCTCATATTTTATGCATTAGCATAAATCCATAACCAACGCGGGTCTCATAAAACGCATAAAATCGCTAATATAAAATCCCTTACCTTTCGAAGAACTTCTGCTGAGGGCTTCCCAAGTGTCCAACGAAGACATCCAATGGTTCTTTTGTTAGAAAAAGTCATTTTTTATATCCATAAATCTCCATTTGGTTGGCGCATTATGATCATAAAATCTACCGTTGAGTCGCCCATTGAACCGTGAAGAGAACATGTTCAAATTATACCTATACACTTTCTACAAACAAATCAAACATCATTTTTTATGTATCCTTAGGTATCCTTTTGTGTAGATTTGCTGTAATATTTCAACCGGACGATAACGTGAACGATAGGAAAGAAAAATAAAGTGGTGCGCGTTCACAATCTCGCACGCGTCAAAGTGGTCCTCTGACTTCTTCCTGTTCCTATCCATTCTGGTCACTCCTATAATTCCCAGTCTTTGACTGTTAACTGTTGACATCTAGTGGAAGCCATAGGTACTGCAGTCTCAGTCCTACATAACATTGTATGCAATAGGCACAATGGAGAAGATGGTTATTTACAAAACAAACTGCAAATCCGGATGGATTTTCCTTGGGTTTTCGCCTGCTATATCAGTTCTGTTATACTCACATACATTATTTTAACACTCTTAGAAACTTCAGAGTTTCCTATCCAATAGTACTAATTATGTGCATATCCTATTTTCTGGGCCTGAGTGGCAGGCATTTTATTTTGGGCACGCCAGACTCTCCAAAACCGTCACCTCGGGAGCCGCTCCCTAAGAAGTTAAGATAACCTTCGGGCCAACTGGGGGCCAAAGGCTGGTTAGGAGACACTGCAATTGTGATAAACTGAGAGAATATTCGGGTAGCACTGTAATTCATGAATCATATGCTGTATGTCGCTGTTCTTACCTCTTTCCCTTTCTGTCTTCTACACTTCTCTCCCCACCTCGTCTTTCTTCCTCGTTTTATAATGCACAACATAAGTGCATTGAAGTACAGATTGAACTTGTACTTATAATATTACAATTATCATGATTATAATGCATGTATTTATTTATAATGCATGGAAAATGAACTTCTTTCAATAAACCATTTCATTCTCCACTGGTTGAAATGTAGTATCTCATTGAAATACTATCCTGTGTCCTCAGATTAATGCAGATGAGTTAGATTTTTCTGTATATATGAATTACAAATCAGTCATGTTTATAGTCTATTGCATAGTTACAATGTGTAATCATTGATGTCCCAGGAGCAGGAACGGTAAACAATGTTGAAGTGTATAATTGTAATACATACAGTTGAAGTAGGAAGTTTACATATACTTTAGCAAACTACATTTTAACTCAGTTTTTCACAATTCCTGACATTTAATCCTAATAAAAAATCCCTGTTTTAGGTCAGTTAGGATCACCACTTTATTTTAAGAATGTGAAATGTGAGAATAATAGTAGAAAGAATGAATTATTTCAGCTTTTATTTCTTTCATCACATTCCCAGTGGGTCAGAAGTTTGCATACACTCAATTAGTATTCGGTAGCATTGCCTTTAAATTGTTTAACTTGGGTCAAATGTTTTGGGTAGCCTTACACAAGCTTCCCACAATATTTTGGGTAGATTTTGGCCCATTCCTCCTGACAGAGCTGGTGTAACTGAATCAGGTTTGTAGGGCTCCTTGCTCACACACGCTTTTTCAACGGGATTGAGGTCAGGGCTTTGTGATGGCCACTCCAATACCTTGACTTTGTTGTTCTTAAGCTATTTTGCTTGGGGTCATTGTCCATTTGGAAGACCCATTTGCGACCAAGCTTTAACTTCCTGACTGATGTCTTGAGATGTTGTGTTTTAATGACTCCAACCTAAGTGTATGTAAACTTTCGACTTCAACTGTACATGCAGACACAGCATCATTCAAATAATTTGTTTGATATGACTGAAAAAGAATGTCTCACAGAGATTCATTCCTGAACCGCACCTTTATTTGCCAAGGAAGACTACGTGATCAGTGAATATATTCAATGTACATGCTACAATGTGGGGATCTCATGCGTGGTAATAACTACAGTAAATGTGTATAGAGGACTTGCATCCTTGGCACAATAAAGTTATTATATTCTACTCTATCCATAGGCTTCATTAATGCCATTCAGACTTGAAGTTGATACAACAACTATGATAGCTGAGGTTGGTAGATTGAATACTAGTTCAGAACCTAACGTTTTAGGGTCCATACACAGATCGGCTACATACTGTAGCTAGCTACACATCCATAGGCATACAGTTATTTTTGACCTCCACTATACAATAAGCAAGTAAACAGATAGCTAGCTATGTTACTTCAGCTGCATTTAAGGCAAGCTTACACAATTGTACATTCAATTTGCAGTAAACTCTTTAGCCAGCTAGATTCTTTACATTCACTGTTTCACAAGACGACAGCCTGGATTGCTGGCTTTCTCAGGAGTCCCTAAAACATTAAACAACATGAATTACAAATTCATTCTCCTACCACTAGCTAGCTTGCTAATGTTAGCTAGTCAGATAACTTGCTAAACAGCGATTTTCGTAAATGTACTTTATGACAGAAAAATATGCACAAATGTTTCTCTACATTAACTAACATATTCCTCTCAATTGTACATTTTTTGCTTGACTCGTTATGATGTTATAACAACTTACACCTGGTTCCACCGTAATGTTTTGTCAGCCATCTTTGTTGAAGAACGCCACAAGGCAAGGGTGGCTCGCGTCAAAATACGTATTTGGAACCACTCGATATGATTGGTCATATAAAAACCTTGGGACCCAAATGCATAATGAGTGGTCTAACTCCCCCTTGTGGTGGTCTGGATCAATGAAGCCGTGACGCTGGGTAACTCTAAGTCCCGCGGTGCAAGCTTTTAAAGGAGGAACCACTGTACACACACAAACATACACACCTATGCATGGATGAACACACGCACACACACAAACCGATTTCATAGTCTCCTAAATGTTACGTTGTACTTACTGTTAACTATAGCGTTGGGAAGTATGGATGCCATGTTTGCCTGTTGGGGCAATAGTTGGATGGAGTCCAGCAATCTGTCCGGGTACATCCCCTCAGAGAGAGCTGCCTGGTTAACCGCCTGGAGACGGGAGTAGAAGTCCACAGCAAACGCAGCTAGCTCCTCTCCTTCCATGATGGGTTTGGTTGTAGTGCACCAAAGTTGTCCACCTGAGAAAAAAAACATTGAGGAATTCAGCACTTCAATTGTAAATATGTGTTCTTCTTTGTAATATTCAGACAGTATCTGTCTGTTTGAATATCAGTTCAAATATATATTGTAGAAAAACCTAATTATGCCTGTAATAATACACCGATGTTGTATATGAAGTATTGTATAGTTTATAGTAATAGTATATGCTCTCTGCTTCACTTCCCACACTAAACAAATGTTTAGGGCTTAGGCTACATGATGAATAGGTCATTTTCAGATACACCAGCTTGAAAATGCGCTAAATTAATTATCTCTGTGCAAGTCAAACATGAGTTAAACAGATGTTTAAGGAAAGTATTCAGATCCATTCTCTTTATCCACATTTTGTTACGTTACAGCCTTATTCTAAAATTGATTAAATAATTTTTTTCCCTCATCAGTCTACACACAAAAACCCATAATGACGAAGCCAAAACAGGTTTTTAGAAATATTACACATTTCAAAAAATATATCTTATTTACAAGTATTCAGACCATTTTCTATGAGACTCGAAATTGAGCTCAGGTGCATCATGTTTCCATTGATCATCCTTGAGATGTTTCTACAACTTGATTGGAGTTCACCTGTCGTAAATTCAATTGATTGGACATGATTTGGAAAGGCACACACCTGTGTATATAAGGTCCCACAGTTGACAGTGCATGTCAGAGCAAAAACCAAGCCATGAGGTCGAAGGAATTGTCTGTAGAGATCTGAGAACGGATTGTGTTGAGGCACAGAACTGAGGAAGGGTAACAAAACCTTTTTGCAGCAATGAAGGTCCCCTGTGGCCTCCATCGTTCTTAAATGGAAGAAGTTTGGAACCACCAAGACTCTTCCTAGAGCTGGGCACCCGGCCAAACTGAGCAATCGGAGGAGAACGGCCTTGGTCAGGGAGTTGACCAAGAACCCAATGGTCACTCTGACAGAGCTCCAGAGTTCCTCTGTGGAGATGGGAGAACCTTACAGAAGGACAACCATCTCTGCAGCACTACACCAATCAGGCCTTTAAGGTAGAGTGGCCAGATGGAAACCACTCCTCAGTAAAAGGCACATGACAGCCCACTTGGAGTTTGCCAAAAGGCACCTAAAGAACTTTGACCATGAGAAACAAGATTCTCTGGTCTGATTAAACCAAGATATAACTTTTGCCTGAATGCCAAGCTTCACATCTGGAGGAAACCTGGTACCATCCCTATGGTGAAGCATGGTGGTGGCAGCATCATGCTGTGGGAATGATTTTCAGTGGCAGGGACTGGGAGACTAGTCAAGATTGAGGGAAAGATGAACGGAGCGAGAACAGAGAGAACCTGCTCTAGCGTGCTCAGGTCCTCAGACTGGGGCGAAGGTTCACCTTCGCCCCAGGACAACTATCCTAAGCACACATTGGCCTTGAATAGCCCTGCCAGAGCCAGGACATTAACCCGATCTAACATCTCTGGAGACCTGAAAATAGCTGTGCAGCGACGCTCCCCATCCAACCTGACAGAGCTTGAGAGGATCTGCAGAGAAGAATGGGAGAAACTCCCCAAATACAGTTGTGCAAAAAATACTTGAGGCTGTAATCGTTATGGGGTATTGTGTGTAGATTGATAAGGGAAATAAACCATTTAATACATTTTAGAATAAGGCTGTAACGTAACAAAATGTGGAAAAAGTCAAGGGGTCTGAATACTTTCCGAATGCACTGTACATCCTAGAACTAACACTTTTCATTTGAAAGTCCTGGATAATCAAATTCTACAAGCCTCGTTATGGAACATTCTACAGGAGTCCAGAAAAGAAACTAATTAGGCAGGAGAACAAGAAAGGAGGGCTTTGGAGCCGTGGTAACATGTATCTCTCTCCCAATGACAGACTCTCTGTCTTCCCATTGAAGGGATTCAAGTTTTTAATATGACTATTTACAAAAGTCTGGCTGCCGAGATAACGAGCTAACCATGATACGCTGGAGCTAAAAACTAGAGGAATTGACAGAGTACTGACAGACCAGCTGGAAAATGCTGCTGGATTCTAGTACTTTTCCATTTGGAGATGTGCACAGCAAACAATCATACATATGTGATTGGAGCTAGTATGATTGAGTTCAGCTGAAGCCAGAGCCGTATGTTGAGAATTTAAGGCTCTGACAATTGCTATTTCAACATTTATTTTACATATATTTTTTTGTTCAACCTTTATGTAACTAGGCAAGTCAGATAAGAACAAACTCTTATTTACAATGATGGCTTACCAAAAGGCCAAAGGCCTCCTGTGGGGACGGGGGCTGGGATTAAAAATAAAACTATAGGACAAAACACACTTCACGACAATAGACCCTACCACACTACATAAAGTGAGATGTAAGACAACAACAACACATGACAGCACAGCATGGTAGCAATACAACATGGCAGCAGCACAAATTATAGCAGCACAAAACATTGTACAAACATTATTGGGCACAGACAACAGCACAAAGGCAAAAAGGTAGAGACAACAATACATCACGCAAAGCAGTCACAACTGTCAGTAAGAGAGTCTTTGAATGAGAGATGGCAATAAAACTGTCCAGTTTGAGTGTTTTTGCGCAGCCCGTTCCAGTTGCTAGCTGCAGCGAACTAAAAAGAGTAGCGACCCAGGGATGTGTGTGGTTTGGGGACCTTAGACAGAATGTGACTGGCAGAACGTGATGAGGGCTGCAGTAGGTATCTCAGATAGGGGGGAGTGAGGCTGAAGAGGGTTTTATAAATAAGCATCAACCAGTGGGTTGCAACGGGTATACAGAGATGACCAGTTTACAGAGGAGTACAGAGTTTAGTGATGTGTCCATCTGTGTACACGTTAACCAATTACATGTAAAGTGATGAATTCACATAACCTTCAAATTATACTTTAATTGCAGGTGGTTTCATAGCAAGGTAGTGCATTTTAAAATATACTGTTTATCCTCTTGGGGATAATTAAGGAGCAGTGGGTCACAGGCGCCCCACCAACAACAACATCTGGAAAAATGTAGAGCGCCAAATTTAAAATGCAAATGTAGTAATATAAAACATTCATGAAAATACAAGTGTTGCACACTCTTCAAAAGCTTAGAATCTTGGCAATCTCACAGCATTGTCAGATTTCAAAAAGGCTTTACAGCGAAAGCATAACATTTGATTGTCTGAGGACAGCGCCCTTCCACCATTAGCATAAAAACATAACCAGCGCGGGTGTCACAAAACACATAAAAAGAGCTAAAATAAATCGCATACCTTTGAAGATCTTCTGCTGATGGTAATCCGAAATGTCCAAAAAAGACAATGTTCCTTTTGTTTGAAAAAGTCCCTCTTTATATCCATAAAGCTCCGTTTGGTTGGCGCGTTCTGTCACTCGCTCATTATATAACACAAAAAATATACCTATAAACTTTGTCCAAACAAATCAAACAACGTTTCTAATCGATCCTTAGGTACACTATTATGTATATTAACTATAATATTTCACACGGATAATAATCTGGGCGATTGAAAAGTAAAAAAATTACTTCCTCACTCCTTGGATAATCTTCTTCTACTCCCCTATTTTTCAAGATAAAGGCTTGAAACCTTGTCTAAAGACTTGACATCTAGTGGAAGCCATAGGTACTGCAACCTGGGAGCTGGATTTAAGCATTTACAATAGCAACTCAATGGAAAATGAGCCAGGATTTCCCTCGGGTTTTCACCTGCCATATCAGTTCTGTTATACTCACAGACATTATTTCAACCGTTTTAGAAACTTCAGAGTGGTTTCTAGCCAATACCACTAATTATGTGCATATCCTAGTTTCTGGGCATGAGTACCAGGCATTTTACTTTGGGCACGCCAGACGTTCCAAAACTCCGAACACTGATGCCACTCCCTAACAAGATTATAGTAATAAGTAAGAATTCAAAGAAAATTGTGCCAATCTCTTCTCAAAGTCAAGTACCAACAAAGGTTTGTAAAGGATTAAATTGGCCTGAGGAGGAGAGAATCATAATGTTGTTTTTGTGTAAACAGCAGAAGTTTTTAATAGTCTGCTACAAAATATGCAGTCAAGTGTCAGTGGTACTATTCCATCTGTCCACACAGAGACGGACAAACACACACACACACAGCAGAAAGGCTATTAAAGTTCACAATACATTTTATTGGAATAGCACCCTGAATCACTAGTGTATTCAGCAGTGATGGGACACCCAGGCTTTCTGAAGTTTCCGCGCTTTCACCAAATTGTGCCGAAAAACGTAATCGAAGAGAATGCCAAGAGTGTGAGAATGCCAAGAGTGTGCAAAGCTGTCATCAAGGCAAAGGGTGACTACTTTGAAGAATTTAAAATATAAAATATATTTTGATTTGTTAAACACTTTTTTGGTTACTACAGGATTCCATATGTGTTATTTTATAGTTTTGATGACTTCACTATTATTCTACAATGTAGAAAATAGTAAAAATAAAGAAATACCCTTGAATGAGTAGGTTTCTCCAAACTTTTGACTGGTACTGTATATACACTACCGTTCAAAAGTTTGGGGTCACTTAGAAATGTCCTTGTTTTTCTCAACAGGGAAGAGGCAACTCTGGGATGCTGGCCTTGTAGGCAGAGTTGCAAAGAAAAAGCCATATCTCAGACTTGCCAATAAAAATAAAAGATTAAGATGGGCAAAAGAACACTGGACAGGGGAACTCTGCTTAGAACGCCAGCATCCCGGAGTCGCCTCTTCACTGTTGACATTGAGACTGATGTTTTGCGGGTACTATTTAATGATACTGCCAGTTGAGAACTTGTGAGGCATCTGTTTCTCAAACTAGACACTCTAATGTACTTGTCCTCTTGCTCAGTTGTGCACTGGGGCCTCCCACTCCTCTTTCAATTCTGGTTAGAGCCAGTTTGGGCTGTTCTGTGAAGGGAGTAGTACACAGCGTTGTACGAGATCTTCAGTTTCTTGGCAATTTCTCGCATGGAATAGCCTTTAGTTCTCAGAACAAGAATAGACTGACGAGTTTCAGAAGAAAGGTCTTTGTTTCTGGCCATTTTGAGCCTGTAATCGAACACACAAATGTTGATGCTCCAGATACTCAACTAGTCTAAAGAAGGCCAGTTTTATTGCTTCTTTAATCAGAACAATAGTTTTCAGCTGTGCTAACATAATTGCAAAAGGGTTTTCTAATGATCAATTAGCCATTTAAAATGATAAACTTGGATTAGCTAACACAACGTGCCATTGGAACACAGGAGTGATGGTTGCTAATAATGGGCCTCTGTACGCCTATGTAGATATTCCATGAAAAATCCGCCATTTCCAGCTACAATAGTCATTTACAACATTAACAATGTCTACACTGTATTTCTGATCAACTTGAGGTTATTTTAAATGGACAAAAATGTGTTTTTCTTTCAAAAACAAGGACATTTCTAAGTGACCCCAAACTTTTGAACGGTAGTGCATATGTGTAATGGGATGTATACACATTATGGACAGTATGTGGATAGAATATGTAGTACATCTGAAGAATACTTAGGATATAATAGTATACGTACAGCAATAGTTGAATGGAATGGCCTTGATTAGAATACATTATATACACATATGAAATGGTATATTGGTATCAAATAATGAGAGAACAATTACCTGTTCTTTTTTACCTTTAGATGGTCTTTAAAAAGTTGGTCAGAACACTCCACTGAAAAGTTCTTCATTCCTGCCTTTATTTTTCAAAACTATATAAATAAACAACAATACATAGCTTTCCTCAGTTTTTCTGCTTAATTTACCACTGACATACGGAATCAGTATAAAACTCTCACAAAGAGCTATATAAATATGAGCAGATTATCCACCCTATTATCATCCTCCAGTCCTCCCACCCTGAACCCCCCCAAGTGTTCCGTAGTGGAAAGCAACACTTAACACACAAATCCAAATGCTCCTTATGATCAAGACTCGGGCTGTTCTGTTATTAATGATGGAATTTGGAATGTTGGCTCAGCGCAGGATGTTATCAGCCCACAAACAATCCCCGCTGCCAATGGTTCCTACCCTTATGGGCTAGCCCCGTGCCTCATTAGCCCAAGCATATTTAATCCAGAAGTTTCTTATCAAATGTGACACCTGCATCTCCAAATGGCACTTCCACATTCATTGGCATGTATTTGGGTGAGTGGGCTCCAAGGTGCTTTGTGGAGATTAAGAGGTAGAAAGACAGGGAGCGAGAGAATCAACGCTCTTTTATCATTTAGCAGGTCTGGACTGAATCCAAAGGAGTTTTTGTCTTGTTGTTGTAATTAGAAAGGCTTTTAAGTGATAACACAGCTGCTGAGGAATATGAATATGGAGAGAGTGCGGCAGAGCTGCATGAACCCTTCCAACCTCAATTCGAACTCACTCCATTTTTGGCTAAATAATTTTTTTTCAAACAACAGAGGCTGTTTCATGGGGGAGAGAAAAACTTGAAGGCAAACATTTTCCTTAGGAAAAATTCAACACTTTGATTGAAGTTATTCTGAGCTACTGTTTGAATGAGTGTCAAGTGTGAGGCATTCATGCCGGGAAATTTTTGACAGGTATCCACCTAATTTCCATGGAAGAGTGTGCAATTAATTAAGTCATATTACATGATACTCAACCAGCACTCCGCATGGTGCCTGACAGGTGTATGATGCTAGCTTCGACTTTGTAAATTGAGTCCTAGCAGACATGATTGCTTGTCACTTAAAAGCTGGTATAAAAAATTTACTGCGGATGTAAGGGAAATTCTTAAAAGCAGGCTGCTTATAGCTACTACCACAGCTCACATATTCAGTGGTGCTAATCAGAGACTGGCTTTTCCTGGCTCATCCCCCTGCCAACCAAACTCAAAAATAACAAGGAGATGCAGAGCAGAATGCAGGGATGACGATGCCACATGATGGACATTTCATGCAAATGTTGTTATTATTTGGCAGGCAGGCAGGATGATCTCTGTTCTGATCAATTACAGTCAAACAGAGACTGGCCAGGTTTACTCTCAGGGGTGTCGGTATACTGTACTATACTTCTCTGGGGCCACGGTTAGTGCAGAAGGTTGTAAAGTTGGCTGTGGGTAGAGGATACATAATTTGATCTATTGCATCTAGTTACTGTACAGGCCCTGTCACCTGCTTGATTACAGCTAGAAGAAGTCCTTGGTTAGTGGCACATGTAAATCATGATGTTTGTGGAAATATAACCCTTATGTTTTTTTTTTTTCATATTTAAACAGAAGAGGTGGTACTGTAGCATATTCATGCATACATGAATATTTTATGGTGTAAAAAAATGAGCTATTTTGAGGTAAGGAGCAATGATCTGGAACACTCAAAAGAGGGATATGCATGACAGAAGACAAAGCACAGCATCCTTAAAATTCTATTGACACACCCGTGCATCAATCTAAGTAACATAATGAATAAATCCCATGAAAATCTGTCAGTTTAAGCTAGAGATATCATGTGTCACGTGACCCGTCTGAAGGTAAGCAAAGCTCTCATCAAGGTAAAAATATATTTGTATTTGTTTAACACTTAGTAAAATAATGAAAAACCCTTGAATGAGTAGGTGTGTCCAAACTTTTGACTGGTACTGTATATATTTTTTGGACCAAAAGGGGACCTACAATTTCAAATCAAATAGCTAAATGATCCATGGTATGACCATCTTAAAACAATTCCATATTAGCTTAATTACCTCCCCCCCGGACCAGCTTAGACTTTTAGAGGTTATTAAAAAAGGGAAGAATGTTTCCTGAACCTTAAAGGATCACTCATCCTGTCCTGTCAGAAACGTTCCTCCTTTTCTCCCTCCCTTCTTCCCTCCCTCCATCCAGAATGGTTGCCCATCTCTGATACATGTGCCAGGAGGATTCCTGTTGGGCCTGTTACTTTTCAATCCCTCTGCCAGTATCTCCGGGGCTGTTACATTTCACTCCCTCTGCCAGG
Source organism: Hucho hucho (assembly GCA_003317085.1). Classification (NCBI taxonomy): domain Eukaryota; kingdom Metazoa; phylum Chordata; class Actinopteri; order Salmoniformes; family Salmonidae; genus Hucho; species Hucho hucho. The sequence continues at coordinate 1,235,048 of QNTS01000073.1, read as the reverse complement.
ATCTCTGGTGCTGCTACTTCTCAATTCCTCATCAAAGTGTGGGAGTGTGATAACACAACATCAATATCAAACTTCTACAACATCCAATATCCAATAAGACATTCGACGTCAAAACACAGCTCCACCATAATGTGTTACCTCTATTTGTACACAATATAGACCCACTACTACAGCCACTATTTAGACCCACTTCTACCACATCTGAAATTCAACATTAAACAAAAAAACATAGCTGTACCATATTAATGCATACCTGCACCACTGTAAAGCACAGCCTCCATATGTAATACAGCTAGAAGCTACTACAGCCTGCCATCGTCCAAAACAGGAACTGTATTGATAAGCCATAACCAATTTCTTTCTTCCTCTTGTAACAGCAAAAACAATTCTGCCATTGGCCCCAGTTTCACCCTGCTGCGTCCCGACAGCATATTTCCATTACGTTCCCTCAGAGCAACTTCCATAAGGCTGTTACATATCCGTCAGAGAGAAGGGGGATGAGGGGGGAGACGGGAGAGAGAGATGATACATCTAAGTGCAGCGACTGGGGCCTAGCTACAATCTAATAAACAATCTAAACTAGTCCTAACAACTGTCTATGAGCATCAGGGACTGGGGTACGATAGGGACTTAAATGCTGGACGAGGCGACAAAACTTATCAGACCATGCTTTATGTCACATCATCAGACCTCCCGAAAACATCCAGCGGAGCTTAATTATGTCATGCATTTCTTTATTTTCATCTGACATACCACCCCTGACAGTCATTCAAGATAAGCCAAAAGCCTTCTGACAGGATAGAGAGCATATATAAAATACATAAATAATGTTTGCTGCCATTTTGGTAACGGGAATCAACGGAAAAATAGATTCTGTTTCTCCATCTCTGTTTGAGCAAATTCTTACAATCAAATCTGGTAACAATCCAATAATGTTGCAAATAATATTTATTTTAAGGCAATGAACCTCAATGTAAAAGGCATTCGAAAACCCATATGGAAAGTCACATGGAAGCACAGATTCAATTATGTGAGGCACCCTGCGGCACCCTGAGGTGATTGACAGATGGTTGTGCGGTCAGCCCAATATGTCACCATACTGCCTGCCCTCCAGGACATCTACAGCACCTGGTGTCACAGGAAGGCCAAGAAGATCATCAAGGACCTCAGCCACTCGAGCCACGGCCTGTTCATCCCGCTACCATCTGGAAGGCGAAGACAGTACAGGTGCATCAAAGCTGGGACCGAGACTGAAAAACAGCTTCTATCTGCTGGCCATCAGACTGTTAAATAGTCACCACTCGCCGGCCTCCGGCCGGATCCCTGCCCTGACACTGTTACTAGCTGCCTACCACTCGGTACTCAACCCTGCACCTTAGAGACTGCTGCCTTATGTACATAGTCATTGAACACTGGTCTCACTTTAATGTTTGCATACTGTTTTACCAGTGTATATAATGTATTCTAGTCAAGGCTCATCCTATATAACTACTGCTGTACATGCATTTTTCTATTCATATACTGTCCATAATGTCTATACACAACATCATATACAGTGCCTTCAGAAAGTATTCACACCCCTTGACTTTTTTCACATTTTGTTGTGTTACAGAGTGGGATTCAAATGGATTTAATTGGGATTTGTTTTGAAAAAATCTACACAAATTATTCTATTGTTAAAGTGGTATAACAATTCTGACATTTGTTAAAAAAATAAAATAAAAAAAAGGAAAAATAAAACACTAATATATTTTGATTAGATAAGTATTCAACCCACTGTCAATACATGTTAGAATCACTTTTGGGCAGCGATTACAGCTGTGGGTCTTTCTGGGCAAGTCTCTAAGAGCTTTGCACAACTTGATTGAGTTAGGAATGACGCCTGTATCTTTGTTGTGACTGGGTGTATTGATACACCATTCAACGTGTAATTAATAACTTCACCATGCTCAAAGGGATAGTCAGTGTCTGCTTAATTTTTTTTTTACCCATCTACCAATAGGTGCCCTTCTTTGCGAGGCATTGGAAAACTTCCCTGGTCTTTGTGGTTGAATCTGTGTTTGAAATTCTCTGCTCAACTGAAGGATCTTACAGGACCTTATGTGTGGGGTACAGAGATGAGGTAGTCATTCAAAAATCATGTTAAACACTATTATTGCACGCTGAGTGAGTCCATTATGTGACTTGTTGAGCAATTTTTTACTCCTGAACATATTTCTGCTTGCCATAACAAGGGTTTGAATACTTAATGACTCAGTTTTTTTGACATTTAAAAAAAAAAAATCTTAAATCAATTTTAAATGCAGGCTGTAACAACAAAATGTGAAAAAAATGCAAGGCGTGTGAATACTTTCTGAAGGCACTGTACATACAGTTGAAGTCGGAAGTTTACATACACCTTAGCCAAATACATTTCAACTCAGTTTTTCACAATTCCTTAAATTTAATCCTAGTAAAAATTCCCTGTATTAGGTCAGTTAGGATCACCACTTCATTTTAAGAATGTGAAATGTCAGAAGTGAGAATTATTTATTTCAGCTTTTATTGCTTTCATCACATTCCCAGTAGGTCAGAAGTTTACATACAGTCAATTAGTATGTTGTAGCATTGCCTTTAAATCGTTTAACTTGGGTCAAACGTTTCAGGTAGCCTTCCACAAGCTTCCCACAATAAGTTGGGTGAATTTTGGCCCATTCCTCCTGACAGAGCTGGTGTAACTGAGTCAGGTTTGTAGGCCTACTTGATCGCACACGCTTTTTCAGTTCTGCCCACAAATTGTCTATAGGATTGAGGTCAGGGCTTTGTGTTGGCCCCTCCAATACCTTGACTTTGTTGTCCTTAAGCCATTTTGTCACAACTTTGGAAGTATGCTTGGTGTCATTGTCGAAATTAGAAGACCCATTTGCGACCAAGCTTTAACTTCCTGACTGATGTCTTGAGATGTTGCTTCAATATATCCACATAATTTCCCTTCCTCATGATGCCATCTATTTTGTGAAGTGCACCTGTCCCTCCTGCAGCAAAGCACCCCCACAACATGATGCTGCCACCCTTGTACTTCACGGTTGGGATGGTGTTCTTCGGGCCTGCAAGCCTCACCCTTTTTCCTCCAAACATAACAATGGTCATTATGGCCAAACAGTTATATTTTTGTTTCATCAGACCAGTGGACATTTCTCCAAAAAGTACAGTCTTTGTCCCCATGTGCAGTTGCAAACCGTAGTCTGGCTTTTTTATGGTGGTTTTGGAGCAGTGGCTTCTTCCTTGCTGAGTGGCCATTCAGGTTTACTGTGGATATAGATACCTTTGTACCTGTTTCCTCCAGCATCTTCACAAGGTCCTTTGCTGTTGTTCTGGGATTGATTTGCACTTTTCGCACCAAAATACGTTCATCTCTAGGAGACAGAACGCGTCTCCTTCCTGAGCGTTATGACGGCTGCATGGTCCCATGGTGTTTATACCTGCGTACTATTGTTTGTACAGCTGAACGTGGTACCTTCAGGCATTTGGAAATTGCTCCCAAGAATGAACCAGACTTGTGGAGGTCTACAATTTATTTTCAGAGGTCTTGGCTGATTTATTTTAGTTTTCCCATGATGTCAAGCAGAGGCACTGAGTTTGAAGGTAGGCCTTGAAATACATCCACAGGTACACCTCCAATTGACTCAAATGATGTCAATTAGCCTATCAGAAGCTTCTAAAGCCATGACATCATTTTCTGGAATTTTCAAGCTGTTTAACTTCTCAGGGAGCAGCTCCCGAGGTGACGGTTTTGGAGAGCCTGGCGTGCCCAAAGTAAAATGCCTCCCATTCAGGCCCAGAAAATAGGATATGCATATATTTAGTACCATTGGATAGGAAACACTCTGAGTTTTCCAAAACTGTTAACCATTTGTCTGTGAGTGAAACAGAACGGATATGGCAGGCAAAACCCCGAGGAATTTCTGTCCTGGAAAAAGTGATTTTGACACATTGCTCATTTGGGAACCCCTCCCTCATGAAAATGACCATATAAGGGCATATGAATGCAGTACACATCGCTTCCTTATGATGTCAACAGCCTCGAGACAGTGTATTTCTTCCATTTTGGATGCTTTAGACCAGAGAAAAAGACCAAACAAGTGGGTCGCCCCTCGTGTCTTATTTATCCTCGTTATTGATCAGTTTATNTGTTTTCGCTGTGAAATGTGTTATGTGTGTGCCACGCTGGCTAATGAATTCATGGCTATGAGAAAGTATGTGAGGTGCTGCCCTCAAACAATCAAATGTAGTGCTTTCGCCGTAAAGCCTTTTTGAAATCTGACAACGCTGTGATATTGCCAAGAAACAGAGCTTTTGATGAGTATGGAACACTTGTATATTGGTGGATGTTTAATAATTCAACTTTGGGATTTTGAATTTGGCGCTTTACATTTTACCTGGTGGTGTCGGGAGTGGGTCGCTAGCGACCCACCGCTCCCTGTGAAGTTAAAGGCACAGTCAACTTAATGCATGTAAACTTCTGACCCACTGGAATTGTGATACAGTGAATTATAAGTGAAATAATCTGTTTGTAAACAATTGTTGGAAAATTACTTGTGTCATGCACAAAACAAAAACTACAGTTCGTTAATATTGAATGATTCTATAGATGAAATGTTGTTACTTAATAAACAGTTTAGAGTTACAATTTGATGGAAACACTCAGAAAACAACTGCAAAGGAATTGATATGTGACCCATTTCATGAAACTAGGCTTATGTTGCGGGTCACTACTTCACAGGAGAGCCATTTGAACGTCAAGTTTTTTTTAATCAAAATGTTTTTGGGGGGCAGAAATGTTCCAGGATTCCTCCGATGGCATTGAGGAGTACACCACATCAGTCACCGGCTTCATCAATAAGTCCATCGATGACGTCGTCCCACAGTAACCGTACTTACATATCCCAACCAGAAGCCATGGATTACAGGCAACATCCGCACTGAGCTAAAGGCTAGAGCTTCCGCTTTCAAAGAGCAGGAGTTTAACCCGGAAGATTATAAGAAATCCCGCTATGCCCTCCGACGAACAATCAAACAGGCAAAGCGTCAATACAGGACTAAGATTGAATCGTACTACACCTGCTTTGACGCTTGTCGGATGTGTCAGGAATTGCAAACCGTTACGGACTACAAAGGGAAGCACAGCCGAGAGCTGCCCAATGACACAAGCCTACCAGACGAGCTAAACTACTTCTATGCTCGCTTCGAGGCAAATAACACTGAAACATGCATGAGAGCAGCAGCTGTTCCGGAAGACTTTGTGATCACGCTCTCCGCAGTCGATGTGACTAAGACCTTTAAACAGGTCAACATTCACAAGGCCGCAGGGCCAGACGGAATACCAGGACGTGTACTCTGAGCATGCGCTGACCAACTGTCAAGTGTCTTCACTGACATTTTCAACCTCTCCCTGTCAGAGTCTGTAATACCAACATGTTTTAAAACTACTTAGGGAGTGGTGGGGTGCTAGCCGGTGAAATGCAAGGCGCCAAATTCAAAATCCAAAAGTTGAATTATTAAACATTCATCAATATACAAGTGTTGCATAGTCATCAAAAGCTCTGCTTCTTGGCAATATCACAGCGTTGTCAGATTTCAAAAAGGCTTTACGGCGAAAGCACAACATTTGATTGTTTGAGGGTAGCACCTCCAATATTTTCCCATTAGCATGAATTCATAAACCATCGCGGTTCACACAAAACACATTTCACAGCAAAAACAAATCCCTTACCTTTTGAAGAACTTCTGCTGAGGGCTTCCCAAGTGTCCAACGAAGACATCCAATGGTTCTTTTGTTAGAAAAAGTAATTTATTATATCCATAAATCTCCATTTGGTTGGCGCATTATGTTCATATAATACAGCGTCCACTCGCCCATTGAACCGTGAAGAGAACGCGTTCAACCTATACCTATACACTTGTCCAAGAACAATCAAACATCATTGATAACGTATCCTTAGGAAAACTTTAATGTATATTTACTATAATATTTCAACCGGATTATAACCTGGACGATAGGAAAGGAAAAAACCACAGCGCGCGCAAGCCCGTGAACACGCATCCTCTTCTGTTTACATCTGGTGACCAGTTCGAAATTCTTCTTCTATTACCATCCAGAGCAACTAAACATCATCAAACACTGTCTAGAGACTGTTGACATCCAGTGGAAGCAATAGGTACTGCAATCTTACTCCCATATATGGCTGTTTTCAATAGGGAGGGGTTCAAAATGAGGCAATGTGTCAAAAACACTTTTTCCAGGACAGAAATTCCTCGGGTTTTCACCTGTTATATCAGTTCTGTTATACTCACAGACTATATTTTAACACTCTTAGAAACTTCAGAGTGTTTCCTATCCAATAGTACTAATTATGTGCATATCCTATTTTCTGGGCCTGAGTGGGAGGCATTTTACTTTGGGCACGCCAGACTCTCCAAAACCGTCACCTCGGGAGCTCACATCAACACTATTATCCCAGAAACACCTAGACCCACTCGACTTTGCATACCACCCTAGCAGATCCACAGATGATGCAATCTCTATTGCACTCTACATTGCCCTTTCCCACCTGGACAAAAGGAAGACACGTGAAAATGCTATTCATTGACTACAGCTCAGCGTTCAACACCATAGTGCCCTCAAAGCTCATCAATAAGCTAAGGACCCTGGGACTAAACACCTCCCACTGCAACTGGATCCTGGGCTTCCTGACGGGCCGCCCCCAGGTGGTAAGGGTAGGTAACAACACATCTGCCACGCTGATCCTCAACACAGCGGCCCCTCGGGGTGCGTGTACGTCCTGTTCACTCATAACTGTACGGCCAGGCACGACTCCAACACCATTATTAAGTTTACAGATGACACTGTGGTAGGCCTGATCAGCAACAATGACGAGACAGCCTATAAGGAGGAGGACAGAGACCTGGCCGTGTGGTGCCAGGACAAAAAACTCTCCCTCAACGTGATCAATACAAAGGAGATGTTAGTGGACTCAAAGAAAAAGAGGACAGAGCACACCCCCATTCTCATCGACGGGGCTGTAGTGGAGAATGTTGAGAGCTTCAAGTGCCTTGGTGTCCACATCACCAACAAACTAACATGGTCCAAGCACACCAAGGCAGTCATGAAGAGGGCACGACAAAACCTATTCCACCTCAGGAGACTGAAAAGATTTGGCATGCGTCCTCAGATCCTCCAAAGGTTCTACAGCTGCACCATCGAGAGCATCCTGGTATGGCAACTGCTCGGCCTCCGACCGCAAGGCACTACAGAGGGTAGTGCGTACGGCCCAGTACATCAGGACGGCCTAGTACATGGGGCCAAGCTTCCTGCTATCCAGAACCTCTATACCAGGTGGTGTCAGAGGCGGACCCAAAAAATTGTCAAAGACTCCAGCCACCCTAGTCATACTGTTCTCTCTGCTACCGCACGGCAAGCTGTACCGGAGCGCCAAGTCTAGGTTCAAGAGGCTTCTGAACAGCTTGTCCTCGCAGTGGCAGACCACGTGTAACAACACTTTAACAGGATCGGTACATCCGAACATCACACCTGCGGGACAGGTACAGGATGGCAAAAACAACTGCCCGAGTTACACTAGGAACGCACAAAACCTCTATCAGTGCTCAGACTGTCCACAATAGGCTGATAGAGGTTGGACTGAGGGCTTGTAGGCCTGTTGTAAGGCAGGTCCTCACCAGACATCATCACCGGCAACAATGTCACCTATGGGCACAAACCCACCGTCACTGGACCAGACAGGACTGGCAAAAAGTGCTCTTCACTGACGAGTCGCGGTTTTGTCTCACCAGGGGGGATGGTCGGATTTGCGTTGATCATCAAAGGAATGAGCTTTAAACAGAGGCCTGTACGCTGGAGTGGGATCGATTTGGAGGTGTGCGTTACAGGGAAAACATCCTCCTCCCTCATGTGGTACCCTTTCTGCAGGCTCATCCTGACATGACCCTCCAGCATGACAATGCCACCAGCCATACTGCTCGTTCTGTGCGTGATTTTCTGCAAGACAGGAATGTCAGTGTTCTGCCTTAGCCAGTGAAGAGCCCGGATCTCAATCCTATTGATCACATCTGGGACCTGTTGGATCGGAGGGTGAGGGCTAGGGCCATTACCCCCAGAAATGTCTGGGAACTTGCAGGTGCCTTGTTGGAAGAGTCGCGTAACATCTCACAGCAAGAACTGGCAAATCTGGTGCAGTCCATGAGGAGGAGATGATGCACAGCAGTACTTAATGCCGCTGGTGGCCACACCAGATACTGACTGTTACTTTTGATTTTGACCCCCCTTTGTTCAGGGACACATTATTCCATTTCTGTTAGTCACTTGTCTGTGGAACTTGTTCAGTTTATGTCTGTTGTTGAATCTTGCTATGTTTATAGAAATATTTACACAAGTTTGCTGAAAATAAATGCAGTTAACAGTGAGAGGACGAGTTTTTTACCTCAAGTAACCGGTGCCTCTGCACTGGTACAGCCCTGTATATAGTCTCGCTATTGTTATTTTACTGCTGCTCTTTAATTACTTGTTACTTAGATTTTTTATTCATGTTTTTTTTTACTGCATTATTGCTTAGGGGCTCGTAAGTAAGCAATTTACTGTAAGGTCTACACCTGTTGTATTCAGCGCATGTGACTATTAAGATTGGATTTGATATTAGAGATGAGTTTGGATTGGTCTGACATATAGGATGCATCTGTCTATTTGAGCTGGCCAGTATGTGTAGGTAATCCTGTCTAACGCGGCTTTTACATTTTTTTATTAACCAAAAGACTCCACTATGCAAGTATATATTTCAATAGAATGTCACTGCAACAACTGTTTCATAGCACTCTCATCTGAGTGGATATCATAAAAACAGCCTCACCAGTTCTGCTAGGGTGAGTAAAATGGTCAGAGTATGTGTGGGTGCTAAGCTTAAAATACTTCTTATGGCATTGCACATTGTCAGCGTGAACAAGAGTGACTTGACACAATAGGCCAAGCAAGCTGTACAAGCAAAACGGTGACAACACAGTCTTATTTAATGAAAGGGGTTGCTGTCTGCCATGAAGTGTTCATCCATGTTATACGGGTAAGAGTCTAGCTACAGTTTCAGATATTATAAGTTTCTAATTTTGTCAGAAAGTTGTTTTTGTTGCAGTTTAAAGCTTACTGTTAGCTAGCTGACATTAGATGGCTGGCTCGCTAGCTATATTAAAGTTTAGGATCGGTGTGTAGTAATGTTATCTCAGAATGCCATTTCGCATTGCTAGTTATAGCCTAATGTTAGCACGCTAACTAGCTAACATTGAACCTATTTGGTTAACTTTAGCCATCTATGACAATTGGTTTGTATTGCTAGTACTCTATGGATTAGGATTATGGTTCATTGTTTAGCTACCATGTCTAAACAAAAGACTCCACTTCACCAGATGATTAAATGACCCATCAAGACCCATGACCCATCAAGAACTGGCATATCTGGTGCAGTCCATGAGGAGGAGATGCACTGCAGTACTTAACTTCTTAGGGAGTGGCTGCATAGGTGACGGTATTGGAGAGTCTGGCGTGCCCAAAGTAAAATGACTGCCACTCAGGCCCAGAAAATAGGATATGCACATAATTAGTACTAATCCATCCGGATTTGCAGTTTTTTTTGTACTTGACCTTCTTCTCCAGGTTGCCTATTCATTTTTATTTTAACCAGGACTGAGACTGCTGTACTTATGGCTTCCACTAGATGTCAACAGTCTCTATAAAAAGACTGGGAGCGATAGGAGTAAGCAAAACGGATAGGAAGAGGAAGTAGTCAGGGGACCACTTTTGTAAACAAGGTTTGACGCGCGCGAGATTGTGCACCACTTTATTTTTCTTTCCTATTGTTCACGTTATCGTCCGGTTGAAATATTACAGCAAATATACACAAAAGGATACCTAAGGATACATTAAAAATGATGTTTGATTTGTTTGTAGAAAGTTTATAGGTATAATTTGAACGTGTTCTCTTCACGGTTCAATGGGCGATTCGACAACGCTGTGATATTGCCAAGAAGCAGAGCTTTTGATGACTATGCAACACTTGTATATTGATGAATGTTTAATAATTCAACTTTTGGATTTTGAATTTGCGCCCCACTGCTCCCTAAGTAGTTCACTTCTTAGGGAGCGGCTAGGGAGCGGCAGGTGAGGTGACGGTTTTGGAGAGTCTGGCGTGCCCAAAGCAAAATGCCTGCCACTCAGGCTCAGGATATGCACATAATTATTACTATTGGATAGGAAACACTCTGAGGTTTCTAAAAGTGTTAACATAATGTCTGTGAGTGTAACAGAACTCATTTAGCAGGTGAAAACCCGAGAAAAATCTATCCGGAAATCAGTTTCTGGTGACCTATTGCTCTGTTTGACACACTCCCCATTGAATCCATTTGTAACCAGGACTGAGACTGCAGTACCTATGGCTTCCACTAGATGTCAACAGTCTATATACAAAGACTCAGAGAGATTGGAGTAAACAGAACGAATAGGTACAGGAAATGGTCAAGGTAGCTCAGATGTCAACAAGTTTTCTCGGGCGCAAGTCTGGCTGCGCGCCCCACTTTATTTTACTTATATAAGGTATAGGTGACCATCCGAGTTAAATATTATCGCTAATATTCATAAAAGGATAGCTAAGGATGCATTATAACTGGTCTTTGATTTGTTTAGGAAAAGTTTATAGGTATATTTGAACGCGTTCTCTTCACGTTTCAATGGGCGATTCGACGTTGGATTTTCTGAACATAACGCGCCAACCAAACAGAGATTTATGGATATACTGTAATAAATGACTTTTTCTAATAAAAGAACCATGGATTGTCTTCGTTGGACACTTGGGAAGCCCTCAGCAGAAGTTCTTCAAAAGGTAAGGGATTTGTTTTTGCTGTGAAATGTGTTTTGTGTGAACCGCGATTGTTTATGAATTTATGCTAATGGTAAATATTGGAGGTGCTACCCTCAAACAATCAAATGTTGTGCTTTCGCCATGAAGCCTTTTTGAAATCTGACAACGCTGTGATATTGCCAAGAAGCAGAGCTTTTGATGACTATGCAACACTTGTATATTGATGAATGTTTAATAATTCAACTTTTGGAGCGCCCCACCACTCTGTAAGTAGTTAATGCAGCTGGTGGTGATTACGGCTGTCTATTGTATAATAATGCCAAAATATTTGCATCTGGAATTTGTCTTTCCTCATCAGTAGAACATGCCTGACTCTCTTCCAGGCATGCAAGGAGAACGGTCTAATGCCTCCCACCAAAAAGAGTGCAAACACAGGTTACACCTGAAGCATGAGGGCTTGCAGCAAGTTGTGAACCCAACAACTATGCAGGGGATAATGCAATAGTATTACCAGGACACAAACACTTAGCGGAAAGCTGCTACCATCCCATATGACAGAAGCAGCAGTGTGGCATCTCTACAAGGAATCAATGACAACACTTGGTATGTAAAGCATGAACAACACGTTTTATTATTTAATTGACCTCCAACATGATTGGCACTGCTTTATTGATCTCACATCATTTTTTTGTTATTTCCTGTTTTACAGCTTCAATGCGCTTAAACTGGAGTTGTTGTCGCCAAGGTGCGTTCGGTCTCAGTCGGGACCAGGTTTCAGCTGCTGCGCAACACTGACATCCTTCCTCCCATTGATGGTCTGCCTGTACAAGAGTTTTGTGACGAAGAGGCTATGGACATCACATGCCCTACACCAAAGTCAAAGGCAGAACAGAAACAGGCTCTCCGAATATAGATTATCTTGTTCATGCATGGTTTGAACGGTCCAGTTCATCACTGGGGGCGAGTTCCCAGTCATCAGCACTATCTGCAGTGCCTCTATTCAAATGACTCTCTCCTAACACACACGCCATATGTTGCTGCTACAATTATAATGTTTTTTATCCTGCTGCTCAGCCACTTTACCCCTGCTTGTATGCATATAAGTACCTCATCTATCACTGATATCGTTATTGATATTGTTCTTGTACATACTGTATATTATTTTCTTTATATTGACACTATCTGTCATCTAATATTTGTAAAATATTTTTTTCTGGACACTGTTTACCTGGAATTTTTCCTTATTGTAGGCTACTACTTATCACCTTTAGTCTTAATCTTTATTACATTACTCACTGATTAGCACATGACCTCATGTGAATCCTTAAAGAGATGGGTGGGGCTGGTTTAAGAGCGTGTGAACAACACTGAATGGGTGTAGGAAAAGGAGAGCATTCAAAACATTCAAAGGCCATTTTCTCAAAAAGTGAGGTTACAAGTTTATCAACTTTCAAAGCAGAATTACTTTTCCATTTTTCCTCAAATGCAGTGTATGATATACCATTTTGCAGCTATGTGTCTCTGCTTTTATCCCAATGTAAAAATTACACTTAAAAATGTTGGCGGTCGGTTACATATGGTGAATAAATGCACAACTTAATACAATAAACGAGTGCAAATAGACTCAAATGCAAAACTATCCAAAGAATGATGGGAGGGAGAGGAAATATCATTTTCCCAGTCGGGGTGTTGGTAAGAGGCCCACAAAACACATTTTCCCCAATAACATTCTGATCACATCCTGAGCTGACCTTATGGAAAAATATTGTCCAAGATCCACATAGTGCAGTGCCATCGTTGAAGTAAATGTTGGCCCCTTCTGCTTGCTGTCAATTGTATAATTGTGCGGCTGAATATAACAACGCAAAGTGGCTCAACACTAACAAACAAACCCCAACCAAGGGAGGGATAATAGTGCTCAGGTACTAGCCTATAGAGAAATTGCTCCTATGTAAAAACCTCCAAAGACACATCCCTGCTCCCTCAGTCTCCAGGGGATTTGATTGCTACAGTTGGTTTTAAAGACAAGATTTTATATTCTAGCATTTACTAAAGCAGTAAGTTCCCTTCAGTTCAATAGACACCTTTACGAGGGAGACTTGTTCCCAATAGTACGGTGTTAGTGAAAGGACAAATATGGTACGTACCTATACTGTACACAACACAATTGCTCTTGCCATCTTCTGCTGCCAGCCAGGTGACGTCCTGAAGCCACCTGGGACTGCCAGTCAGAACCACGGGGACAGGCTGCTTTGGAGACAGAGCGCTCTGTAAGGACAGGAAAGACGGTGGTGGTACATTAGTATTTTGCTGTCTAAAATCCTGTGATCACTCATTCATCAATCATTCATTCATCAATAAAATCCTGTGATCACTCATTCATCAATCATTCATTCATCAATCAGGCCAGTCACTCTTATGTAAAGTGAGTTTTCATTGCCTTTTTCACAGTTGACCTGAGAGTGAGATTGAAGGAGAGTGTGTGTGATGGGGAGTGTGTTATGGGATACAGGCTGGGCCACTCAAATCTGTCCTCCCTCCTTCCATCCATCCATCTGTCTGAACAAAGGGATAATTGTAACTGGTTCTTCTGATCTTGCCCTTCAGGGGGCTATGGAATCCTGAAGAGAATTTGTATTTGTATTTATTATGGGTCCCCATTTTCTGCTGCCAAGGCAACAGCTTCTTTTCCTGGGGTCCAGCAAAATTAAGGCAGTTGATACAGTTTTCAAAACATTACAATACATTCACAGATTTCACAACACACTGTGTGCCCTCAGGCCCCTACACCACCACTATCACATATCTACAGTACTAAATCCATGTGTATGTGTGTGTATAATGCATATGTTATCGTGTTTGTGTGTCAGATGGAGAGAAGAAGAGAGGGGAGCTGCTTTAGACGTGATCTTTATAAACACAATGTACCTCGCTATTGGTGCGATCGCCGCTGCTTCCTGAAGACTGGCGGGGAAGGGAAAGAATCGAAAGAATTGGTGTGCGTTTCAATCACAATGCAGGGGTAAATGACGATCTTGGACAGTATTTAAATTCCTGCCTAGTTCAGGTATGGTATGTAATTTCTCATGAAGAGTGGTTTAATGTGCTTTCTGTGAGACTGAGACAGAATACCACTGCTTGACACATTATTCTCTGACTAATTATAAGTGTTCCTAATCTGTAACAAGTTGACCCTCTCCACTGAGCTCAACAGCAATTTTTATTTTTTTTATTTTACCTGTATTTAACTAGGCAAGTCAGTTAAGATTCTTATTTTCAATGTTCAGGGGCAGAACGACAGATTTTTATCTTGTCAGCTCGGGGATTTGATCTTGCAACCTTTCGGTTACAAGCCCAACGCAAAGCAATACTGGGCATCCTTGAAGTGAAATGATAATATAGCTCCGAAGAGGATGGCTGATGTTTTACATGCCCGTAACCAATTGTGCTATTTGTTAATTTTGCATTGTTTGTAACATGTATTTGTTACTTATTTTGTACATACTGTTGCTGCTACAGTCTCTTATGACCGAAATTAACTTCTGTACATCAGAACTGGGATTACTCAACACAAACTTGAAGAAGCTTCTTGCAATCCAGGACCTATATAATAGGTGGTGTCAGAGGAAAGCCCATAAAATGGTCAGACACTCCAGTCACCCAGGTCATATACTTTTTTCTCTGCTACCGCAAGGCAAGTGGTACTGGAGCGCCAAGTCTAGGACCAAAAGGGTCCAGCTTCTACCCCCAAGCCATAAGACTGCTGAACAATTCATCAAATGGCCACTGGACTATTACATTGCCCCCCCCCCTCCATTTTGTTTTATACACTGCTGTTACTCGCTGTTTATTATCTGTGCATAGTCACTTCACCCCTACCTGTACAAATGACCTCTAACCTGTACCACCGCACACTAACTTGGACACGGTATCCCCTGTATATAGTCTCGTTATTGTGTTACTTTTTATTATTTTTTACTTCAGTTTATTTGGTAAATATTTTCTCTTCTTGAACTGCACTGTTGGTTAAGGGCTTGTAAGTAAGCATTTCACGGTAAGGTCTACACTTGTTGTATTCGGCGCATGTGACAAATAAAGTTTGATTTGATTTGATCTACTGTATAACCAATCTTACTTACCGTAGAGACTGAGTGTATCCGAAATGGCGCTCTATTTCCTATATAGTACACATCTTTTGATAAGGGAATAGTGAATGTGTATATGTAATAATGCATGCAATTAAAAAACAACATTTTAATGTATTTCTATGGAAGAGGGTACAATTTCAGATGCAGCCTTTGCCATGGTTTTAGGAACCTCATCTTTAAATGAAAATCTATATAACAACAAGTTGACTCACATTATAAGATAGATCTCATAGATTTTTTAGTTTTTCTAGACTTTGGCTGACTGTTGTTCAATCTAATGTGAATTTTCAACCGCTAAATTAGAATCACAGTGATTTGGTCAGGTCAGGATATCAGTTCCAATGTATCTCTGTGAGCTGCTCTATCTCTACCTCATGTTCAACAATAGGCTGGTATACCATTAATTACTGCTTCAAGTAGAAGGAAGAAGGGGTCTGTTCCCATACAGCCCAGATCAAACTGGTTTTAAAGCTACGTTCTGGTATTCAAAAAAGAACAAAGCGATATATCAAGAATTTAAATGATCATTAAACACATTCCCAGATCCCAGACTGTAGTTTTAAGTGTCTAATTCTGCTGCATACACACAGCACAATAACTAATGTCTCCTTCTGAGCCATTGTGACTGACTGTAACACACCACCAGCTGATAATAGCCATACCAAAATCTTATGAATTATAGTGTCCCATAAGGATTTTTTTAGCAATTATTTTAACAAGATGTGGCTATATTCAACCATGAATGAAAGAGCTCTCTACATTTGCTCTCAGAAGTTTTTTTATTTAATCATAGCATTAATCTTTAATTAGCCTGGTCACGGGTGCACCTCAGCAAAGCTCAAGGTCCTAAACGATATCATAACCGCCATCGATAAAAGACAGTACTGTGCAACTCTGTCAATCACCGTATTCTTATCGGCAGACTCAACAGCCTTGGTTTCTCGAACGACTGCCTCGCCTGGTTCACTAACTACTTCTCAGATAGAGTTCAGTGTGTCAAATCGGAGGGCCTGTTGTCCGGACCTCTGGCAGTCTCTATGGGGGTGCCACAGGGCTCTATTCTCGGGCCAACTCTTTTCTCTGTATATATCAATGATGTCGCTCTTGCTGTGGGTAATTATTTGATCCACCTCTACGCAGACGACACCATTCTGTATACATCTGGCCCTTCTTTGGACTCTGTGTTAACAAACCTCGAAACGAGCTTCAATGCCGTACAACAGTCCTTCCGTGGCTTACAACTGCTCCTAAATGCTAGTAAAACTAAATGCATGCTCTTCAACCGATTGCTGCCTGCACCCACCCGCCCGACTAGCATCACTACTCTGGACGGTTCTGACTTAGAATATGTGGACAACTATAAATACCTAGGTGTCTGGCCAGACTGTAAACTCTCCTTCCAGACTCATATTAAGCATCTCCAATCCAAAATTAAATCTAGAATAGGCTTCCTACTTCGCAACAAAGCCTGACTGACTATCCTACCGATCCTTGACTTCGGAAATGTCATTTGCAAAATAGCCTCCAACACTCTACTCAGCAAATTGGATGCAGTCTATCACAGTGCCATCCGTTTTGTCACCAAAGCCCCATATACTACCCACCACTGCGACCTGTATGCTCTCATTGGCTGGTCCTTGCAACATATTCGCCGCCAAACCCACTGGCTCCAGGTCATCTATAAGTCTTTGCCAGGTAAAGCTCTGCCTTATCTTAGCTCACTGGTCACCATAGCAACACACACCCTTAGCACACGCTCCAGCAGGTATATTTCACTGGTCATCCCCAAAAGCTAACACCTCCTATGGCCGCCTTTCCTTTCAGTTCTCTGCTGCAAATGACTGGAACGAAAATCACTGAAGTATCCCATCTGTAAATAGCCCATCCAACTACCTACCTCATCCCCATATTTGTTTTTGTTTTTCTGCTCTTTTGCACACCAGTATTTCTACTTGCACATCCTCATCTGCACATCTATCACTCCAGTGGTAATTGCTATATTGTAATTACTTTGCCACTATGGCCTATTTATTGCCTTACCTCCTTACTTCATTTGCACACACTGTATACAGATCTTTCTATTGTGATATTGACTGTACGTTTGTTTATCCCATGTGCAACTCTGTGTTGTTGTTTTTGTCGCACTGCTTTGCTTTATCTTGGCCAGGTCACAGTTGTAAATGAGATCTTGTCCTCAACTGGCCTACCTGGTTAAATAAAGGTGAAATAAAATAGTAAAAAAATAAAAGCCTGATAGCCCAGAGGACGATGTCTTGATATGTGCAGTTCTGCTGAATGCTGCCATTTTCTTCTCCTTATCTCCTAAGTCCCCTGGTTGGCTAATTTGACAGGGCTTTGTTTTAGGGCCCTGACACAGCACCGGGTGTGTCAGGGGTGAGGCGGATGAATGGGGTGAAGGACACTTATCAGGCCTCATTATCAGCAGGGGCTTGCCACCTCATGGTCAGACCGGGCAGTTTTTTTGGAGGGAGGTCATGCTGACTTCACTACGTTGTTGTAGCTTCTCACCACATATCCAGAGAAACAGCATCACGGTTCCGTTTTCTTCACTACAACAGGGCACAGGTCTTCCATGTTTCTCCCAGGGCACAGGTCTTCCATGTTTCTGAGAGGTGAAGCGTGCTGAACGCGTAATGAGAGGTGAAGCGTGCTGAATGCGTAATGAGGGAGAGCTCGGGTTGTTGTTTTGAAATTCTCAGAAAAAGTGTTATATTGAAACAGTTTGGTTACTAGCTACCTTTGGAATTTGGATCCCGCAATGTGGTTAGCATCAGTTGCTGGGACAGCTACTATCGGTCCAGGGGTCCTGCCAACCAAAAATCTGAAGAGGTGCTTGGTGTAGCAGCTAGTCTAGCTGCTAACTAGGTATCAAGTTAGCAAGGTTTCCTGAAACCTTATGGGAGGGACCATGGATTGTCCCGGGCTTATGGTTGTCTAGATCTGAGCTGATTGTTGCTGTTTCTATCTGCCCTGCAACCTGCACTGTCAGGAATTGCATGGAGTACAAGCGTTAGCCTACGTTGCTACCATGACATCCAAAACCAAAGCCAGTGGGAGTAACGGAGAGGACAGTGTTTCTCTATCACAAACGAAGGATCTTTGGACTCAACTAACAAAATAATGAATGATCTGACCTGAGAGATCCAGGACCTTAAGAACAGTTTGCAGTTCTCCCAAGGAGAGGTGGATGTCCTGAAGAGACATGCAGCAATATGACAACAAACTGTAAGTCCACGTTAGATGACATCAACACTGTCTGTGAATCATAATTAATAACAATGACTGGAAAAACAGACTAGTGGGAAAATCCAGGAGGAACAACATTGTTGCGGATGGCATACCAGAGTCTTCACATGAGAACTGGGCTCAGGAGAAAGACATTATCAATAATAAAAAATTATCAATGAAAAGATGCAGATGGATCATGGTATGATTGAGGTGGAGCGTGCCCACCGGTCTGGTAACCAGTAACCAGCCCAGGTGACAGACCCAGGCTGATAGTGGTCAAGTTCCTAAGGTTTAAAGGTCTCAAGTTCTGGAGAGAGCCAAGAACTTGAGAGGAACCAACATCTTCCTTAAGAAGCTGTGCACCAGAGGTGGAAAGAAAGTATCCCAGCCATAAAAGCTACCAGAGAGTGTGGGTACATTGCTTACATCCGCTACGACAGGTTAAATGTGCCATGAAAAAGTATTTGCCCTCTTTCTGATATTCTCTATTTTTGGTACTGAATGTTATCAGATTTCTAACCAAAGCCTAATATTAGATAAATGGAACCTGAGTTCCAAATAACAAAAAAAATTATACCTGTTTTATTAATTTAATTAACAAAGTTATGCAACACCCAATTCCCCTGTGTGAAAAAGTAATTGCCCCCTTACACTGTGCTACTTTTAACTACAATGACTGCAGCCAAATGCTTCTTGTAGTTGTTGATCAGTCTCTCACATCACTGTGGAGGAATTGTGGCCCTCTCTTGCATGCAGAACTGCTTTAACTCAGCGACATTTGTCAGTTTTCAAGCATGAACTGCTCATTTCAAGTCCTGCCACATCAATTGGGATTAGGTCTGTACTTTGAGTAGGCCATTCCAAAATGTCTAAAGTGTTGCTTTTTAACCATGTTCATGTAGACTTGATTGTGTTTTGGATCACTGTCTTGCTTCATGACCCAGCTGCGCTTCAGCTCACAGACACATGGCTTGACATTCCCCTGTAGAATTCTCTGATACAGAGCAGAATTCATTGTTCCTTCTATTAAGGAAAGTTGTCCAGGTCCTGAGGCAGCAATGCATCGTTGGCATGAGGTTCTTACTGTGAAATGCAGTGTTTGGTTTTCACCAGATGGAACCCATCTTATCCAAAAAGTTGACTGAAGTTTGCCAAAAACCACCTGGAAGCACCTGGATGATCATCAAGACTCTTGGAAGAATGTTCTATGGCATGTGCGCCACTCGGGAGGTCCATTGATCAGATTTTAATCAATGCTGCAGAACTCTGCTCTAAAGCTGTATCCATACCCATTGGATGTATTGACCATAATATAGTGGCCATATCTGGAAAAGCAAAAGTTCCAAAAGCTGGGCCTAAAATAGTATATAAGAGATGATACACAACATTTTGTACTGATTCCTATGTTGAAGATACAAAAAATATTTGTTGGTCTGATGTGTGTAATTATGAGCGTCCAGACGCTGCACTTGATGTGGTTATGAAATTGTTTCTTCTAGTTATTGATAAGCATGTACCTATTAAGAAACTGACTGTTAGAACTGTTAAGGCCCCGTGGATTGATGAGGAATTGAAAAGCTGTATGGTTGAGATAGACGAGGCAAAAGGAGTGGTGAATAAGTCTGGCTGCACAAAAATTTGAATAAATTGTATTATGAAACCAAGAAAAATGACAAAGTATGATGGAAAAAAGCTTTGGAATGCAATGATGGGCAGAAAGACTCAACTCCATCTTTCATTGAATCAGATGGCTCATTTATCACAAAAACTTTTGATGTTGCCAATTACTTTAATGGTTATTTCATTGGCAAAGTAGGACATTCCAACAACAAGCTGTGAGCCATCATATTCATGCATAAAAAACCTACTAATGGAAGAAAAGCATTGTAAGTTTAAATTCTGTAAAGTAAGTGTGGGTGACGTGAAGAAAGCTTTGTTGCCCATCAATAATGAGAAACCACCTGGTATTGACAAATTAAATGAAAGCTACTGAGGATTGTAGCGAACAATATTGCCACTCACA
Source organism: Hucho hucho (assembly GCA_003317085.1). Taxonomy (NCBI): domain Eukaryota; kingdom Metazoa; phylum Chordata; class Actinopteri; order Salmoniformes; family Salmonidae; genus Hucho; species Hucho hucho. The sequence continues at coordinate 1,214,733 of QNTS01000073.1, read as the reverse complement.
TTTGTCATATTTTTTATATGAGTGTAGAAAAATGTTTCTTCTCAAACCTGGAGAGAAGTCAAAGTCATTCCAAAAATGGTAAAGCACCCTTTACTGGCTCTAACAGCCGATCAGCTTGCTGCCGAAAAAAAATCATGTTTACTGAAAAAGAGCATTGTATATCTTCTCAAACAAATTAACAAAACTTTCAGCATGCTTATAGAGAAGAGCACTCACCATGTAGTGCACTGACAAATGACTGATGAAAATAAATTGATAATAAGCTTTCTATCTAACAGAACACAGAGGGTTGTCTTTAATGGAAGCTTCTCTAATGTTAAAGTGTGGTGTACAGCTCTCTTGTCCCTCTACTCTTTTCTATTTTTACTAATGACCTGCCACTGGCATTAAACAAAGCCTGTGTGTCTATGTATGCTGATGATTCAACCCTATACGCGTCAGCAACCACAGCTAATGAAATCACTGCAACCCTAAACAAAGAGTTGAAGTCGGTTTTAGAATGGATGGCGGTAATAAACTAGTCCTGAACATCTTTAAAAATAAGAGCATTTTATTAGGTACAAATAATCCCCTAAATTCTAGACCTCAGCTGAATCTGAGAATAAATCATGTGGCTGTTGAGCAAGTTGAGGTCAAAACATACAGTATTTATTCAATGGTTGTAAAGATGGGGAGAAGTCTGACCGTGATAAAGAGATGCTGTGCTTTTTTGATACCACACTCCACAAAGTAAGTCCTGCAGGCTCTAGTTTAATCTTGTCTTGATTATTGACCAGTCATATGGTCAGGTTCTGCAAAGAAAAAGACCTAGAAAAACTGCAGCTGGCCCAGAACCGAACGGCACATCATGCACTTCACTCTAATCAGAGGGCTAATAATATGCATGCCAGGTTCTCTTGGCCAAAAGCAGAGGAGAGACTGACTGCATAAATTCTTCTTTTTATACGAAACATTAATGTGCTGAAAATGTCAAAATGTTTGCATAGTCAACATACACACAGCTCTGACACACACACTTTCCCCACAAGACATGCCACCAGGAGACTTTTCACAGTCCCCAAATCCAGAAAAAAATCAAGGAAACGTACAGTATTATATAGTGCCATGATTGCATGGAACTCCCTTCCATCTCAGATTGCTGAAGTGAACAGCAAACCTTGTTTCAAAAAACAGATAAAGCAACACCTCACAGAGCAACGCCTCTCCCCTATTTGACCTAGATATTTTTTGTGTATGCACTGATATGTAGGCTATGTGTGACGTTTTCCATTCATGTAGTTCTGTTCTTGTCAATTCATGTTCTGTATTATGTCATGTTTCATGTTTTGTGTGGACCCCAGGAAGAGTAGCTGCTGCTCATGGGGATCCTAATAAATAAAATACCAAATACCTCACCAGGAGAAAAGTCAGCCTGTCTAGCGGAGGTAAGATAAGCAAGGGAGGCGAGAGACTAGAAGAAAAGCATCTATGATCATTGGAGACTGTTTAGTTGTTCATGATCTCTTTATCACAGAGGAGTCTAAAGAGCTTGGCTTTAAGCTATGGGATACTGCAGCATCATCCACACAGGATAGACCTCCAAGGCTGATGGACTGTTGCTGTTCACATTTGTATTGAGTATCCCTGACTATCTCTGGAGCTTGATGGCTAATGCAGTATTGCACATTTTCACTGGTCAGATAATGTTGAATTAGAATAGTTTAAACTTGAGAGTTATATTATGTGTATTCAAAATCCAACAATTTCAATGAATTTCGAAGAATAAGTTGGACTTTAAAACAGGAGGCACACCAATGTGTTCATCAAAGGAATCTTTCAAAGACATTTTGGACAGGACATGTAAGCCCAACATTCCAGATATGTGTCCACGTGAATGTGACTGAGTGGGGATTTGAGAGAGAGAGAGAGCAAGACGGAGAGCTCCACCGTAGTCCACTGTCCTCTCAAGTCCCACTGATTCTGCTCTTCCCAGCCAGGCTGAATCCTCTTTTCCTTATCAGGCCAGCACAGGCTGCATTGGCCTCTCCCTGCTCTGACAGGAGAGACAACAATGGGCTAGCGATACCACCGCGCTTCAGAGAGGGGAACCTGCCACAGGCGCAGATTACACACACATGCACACGTGGGTACACATGCATGCACACACAAGAAGACACACACACACATTCCTTGCTTGCCACTCGTGTCTCTCACAGAAACAAACACAAGCAAACATATTCTAAATTCGCAGGAATCAAAAAAATGAAAGTAAGTTGGTGGAATGATAGAGGCCACAACGATTGTCTCCTAGTTTGTGAAAATATTGAAATATCTGATGTCATTGGGAAGTTCTTTGCAACATGCATTATACACAGTGCCTTCTAAAAGTATTCAGACGCTTTTACATTTTTCACATTTTGTTATGTTACAGCCTTATTCTAAAATGGATTAAATAAAAAATAAAATCTCAGCAATCTACACACAATCCCCCTAATGACAAAGCAAAAACAGGTTTTTAGAAATGTTTGAAAATGTATTAAAAAGTTAAAAACACGTACCTTATTTACATAAGTATTCAGACCATTTGCTATGAGACTTGAAATAGAGCTCATGTGCATCCTTTTTCAATTGATCATCCTTGAGATGTTTCTACAACTTGATTGGAGTCCACCTATGGTAAATTGATTTGATTGGACATGATTTGATAAGACACACTGTCTATATAAGGTCCCACAGCTGACAGTGCATGTCAGAGAAAAAGTTTGGAACCACCAAGATTCTTGCTAGAGCTGGCCGCCAGGTAAAACTGAGCAATCGGGGGAGAATGGCCTTTTTCAGGCAGGTGACCAAGAACCTAATGGTCACTCTGACAGAACTCTAGAGTTCCTCTGTGGAGAAGGACAACCATCTCTGCAGCACTCCAACAATCAGGCCTTTATGGTCAAGTGGCCAGACAGAAGCCGCTCCACATGACAGCCCGCTTGGAGTTTGCCAAAAGGCACCTAAAGACTCTCAGACCATGAGAAACAAGACTCTCTGGTCTGATGAAGCCAAGATCAAACTCTTTGGCATGAATGCCAAGCGTCACGAATCCTGGCACCATCCCTACGGTGAAGCATAGTGGTGACAGCATCATGCTGTGGGGATGTTTTTCAGTGGAAGGGACTGGGAGACTAGTCAGGATCGAGGGAAAGATGAACGGAGCAAAGTACAGAGAGATTAAGGAACACCTGCTCCAGAGCGCTCAGGACCTCAGACTGGGGAGAAGGTTCACCTTCCAACTGGACAACGACCCTAAGCACACAGCCAAGACAAAGCAAAAGTGGCTTCGGAACAAGTCTCAATGTCCTTGAGTGGCCTAGAACCCGATCGAACATCTCTGGAGAGACCTGAAAATAGCTCTGCAGCAACGCTCCCCACCCAACCTGACAGAGCTTAAGAGGATATGCTAAGAAGAATGGGAGAAACTCCCCAAATGCAGGTGTGCCAAGCTTGTAGCATCATACCCAAGAAGACTCATTGCTGTAATCACTGCCAAAGGTGCTTAATAAATCTTCTTCAGGCTAGGGTCTAGTTTACTGAATTTCCACCTGACTGACGTGCCCAAAGTAAACTGCCTGTTACTCAGGCTCAGAAGCCAGGATATGCATATAATTGGATAGAAAACACTTTGAAGTTTCTAAAACTGTTAAAATAATGTCTGTGACTATAACAGAATTGATATGGCAGGCGAAAATCTGAAGACATTTTTTTGTTTTTTTAGGTCCCAGGCTCTTACAATGCAAACCTATTGCTCCTATGTAATTCCGGCTCCCAGATTGCAATTCCTATGGCTTCCACTAGATGTCGTAAGGTTTCAAGCTTGTTTATTGAAAAACGAACAAGAATTTAGAGTTTTGGTGACGAGACCACCGGCAGAATATCAGTCTTTCGGCGTGTGCTTGCAAATTTTCCTTTCCTATTGAACATACTACTTTCCGTATGAAATATTATAGTTTATTTACATTTTAGGGTAGCTGAAAAATAAATAGAAATGTTATTTGACTTGTTTGGACGAAGTTTAGCGGTAGCTTTTTGGATTCCTTTGTCTGCATGTTGAACGAGTGGAATATTAAAATTTATGGTGCCAACTAAACAGACTTTTTGGGATATAAAGAAGGATTTTATCTAACAAAACAACCATTCATGTTGTAGCTGGGACCCTTGGGATTGCAAACAGAGGAAGATTTTCAAAAGTAAGTGATTTATTTTATCGTTATTTGTGATTTTGTGACACCTGTGCTGGTTGAAAAACATGTTGATGTGGTTGCGCTGTCCTCAGACAATCGCATGGTATGCTTTCACTGTAAAGCCTATTGTAAATTGGACAACACAGTTTGATTAACACTATTTTAAGCTTTTAAATCATATAAGACACTTGTATGTTCATGAATGTTTATATTATGATTATTTATTTGAATTGTGCGCCCTCCAATTTCGCAGGATGTTGTCGACTGGTGTCCCACACGCCTATCCCCAAAGTATTGATTAAAGGGTCATAATACGTATGTAAATGTCATATTTCAGTAGTTTATTTTTAATAAATTAGCAAAAATTTCAAAAAAGTTCCTTTTATTTTGTCATTATGGGGTATTGTGTGTAGGTTGATGAGGGAAAAAATGATTTAATCAATTTTAGAATAAAGCTGTAACGTAACAAAATTTTGAAAAAGTAAAGGGTCTGAATACATTCCGACGGCACTGTATTTGGACCCATCCAAATATAGTTATCAAGTTGTTCATATCACATCTCCAGAACATAAACAGTGTTCATTATTTTGTAACTTACCATGTCACTTCCTGCTGTGGTCATTTCGATCTTCCCCTCGAAAGGACCCCATGTGGTGCCCACAGGAAGTGCCTGGCGAAAACGTGTTCGCCGCTCTGTACCATCATAGAGAATCTCCAGCTCTCCTATAAAACACAACACAAACAGTATTTAGATAATTTATTAACATTCAATCATAGCTCAGCTTGAGTTCATCATTTTTTTAAGAAAACAGTTTTCTTCTCCAAGTTATCTTAATGAGACACCACACCTTCGTACAGTCAAAGAGAGTGTATGATAGTCTTCAGTTAAAAAAAAGGTGCTATCTAGAACCTTAAAGGGTTCTTCGGCTGTCCCCATAGGAGAACCCTTTGAAGAACCGTTTTTGGTTGCAGTTAGAACCCTTTTGGATTCCATGCAGAACCCTTTCTACTGAGGGTTCCACAAGGAACCCACAAGGGTTCTACCTGGAACCAAAAGGGGTTCTACCTGGAACCAAAAAGGGTTCTCCTATGGGGACAGCCGAAGAACCCTTTTGGAACCCTTGTTTTTTTGTCAAAGAACATTTTGCTAGAGAACATTTATCACAAGGTCCCTTGAGTGAATTTCAGGATTACTTTCTTCCTCATCATACATTGAACACCACCACCACCATCACCATCCTCACTGAGAATCTCCTCCCTCTGCAGTCAATTACCAGATCATAAACTTCACTAAAGCACCTCTCCCTAGCCTCGATCCTGGATGACCTAGCTGTCTCTTTGATTAGGTTTTAGCCCCAGCAGTTTGACAGCCAACAGATAAGGTGGATTAAGCCCCTTTATCCATTCAGTTTTGATGTGAACAGTGGAGAAGCGTGTTAAATCACCCAGTTTCAGGAGTATTTTTTTTTAAAGCGCAGGAGATCGACCTGATAGAAAGACTGTGGAACCTAAGTCTCTGGCTCGGCAAGATCAGGAGTCATTATTTCTCTGTGACTAAGAACTCAGATTACAGAGAGGCAGGGAGTTCCTGATTGAGCAGCCCACTGGTCTTGTTAAATGCAATGAGGACTGAGCATACTAGTAAAAACCCCACGGAATACATAAATCCAATACTCCAATACCCCTTCAAGGCTGTCACACGAGGCACATCTCTCTCTCTCTTTCTGTCTCTCCCTTCCTTCCTTCCTTCCCTCTCTATCTCTCTCTCTCTCTGATGAATATCACTGTTCTGAAAAAAAAAGAATTGAAGTTTGGTTTCGGTGGGAATATTGGGGAGTGGGGACACTTAACTCTGCTTACATTTTTCTGTCTCCCTCTCGTTGTCCTGCACCGCTCCCCCACATCAGTGACACGGAGAAGCAATCCAAAACACAGGACTCTATTATGCTAAGATGAGAGGCTGGCCTCCTCCACTGCTGGGGACCTAATGCACCTCCACTCCTTAGCTCTCTCTCACTCCCCTTGCTCCCGCTCTTGCTCTCTCTACAGCCTAATCTGTGAGGGACTTAAAGGGACCTTATCTCCAGGCTCTCCTGCTTCATTTCATGCTTGATTTACTTTAATTTGTCTGATGGGGCACAAGGATTTGGAGACAGCCCGTCTTTGGTTTGGGAGAGGAAGAGAGAGGAAAAAAACTATTTCTCAGGCACATTGTCGTGGGGTTTTGACTTCTCTCTCTGTCTCCCTCGCTCTCTGTCTAGATTTCATAGAGAGGGGATTGATCTTGCTGTTGTGGTGCAGTAGTCTGTTTAAGTGTGTTGGAGGTTTCAAACTGTTAGATAATAAAGAGGTTGTAGGGTGTGAAGGGATTTCATGATGTGCTGCAGCACAATGATGGTCATGTCAAGTCCTCTCACAGTAATACTGTGAGACCATTTACAGCCCTTGCTGATGGTTCAGGGTTGACTGACCACAAGTTCAAGACTCAGATATACATTAAAGACAAGGTTGTTTTCTGGTGGACTCAAGTCCCAATCCCACAAGTGGTCTTGAATCATCTAACTAGCCAATTCTAAACCACAAAACGCAATAATTAAAACATGCATCTTCATATTAAATCAAAATGTATTCAATTGGGAGAGCATGATATAAAGCGAATAAAAAAAATAAAAAACAGGCCCATAATTGAACAAAAATAAATGTAAAAACAGTTGTCACTATTAATGAGACAATGTATTCCTTGATTGACTTCCTTACTTCCTGTGTATGTTTCTTCTGGTCCAAAAGGCTTTCCTTTCCTCCCACACACCTTTCATTCTATTTTACCATAATCAGAAAGCCTACATTTCACTCCCTTGACCTTCCTGTCAAACCCCTGTGGGGTAGACAGCACTGCTACATGGGCCAAGACTTTCTAGTTCTATTCTTCCTTTAGATCTGCCACTCTTCCCCCATTTACAAACAAATAAATTAATCTCTAGTCGTGAAGGGCAGCACAGAAGGCAGCTTTCCATTCCATTGACAGACTTGAATTCAAACATCCAAACTCGTCCTCTCCCTCACTCACAAAAAAAATAGGCTGACCTGACTGTGATCATTGAAATTCCCCTCACAATGCGGAATTTACTTAACAGCGGGTGCTTGAGCACTGATAAACAGACTGATGATCCAGCAAACAAGTCTTTATCCAGGCTGAGGCTTTAATTACTGCCGACTTGTTTGTTGAGGACGTGATTAATATGCCGGAGCAAACCTCCTAATTGAATACCGCAAAACTCTCATAATCAGGGAGGAACATGGTGTTTTGTTTTTTGAAGATTAGAGGCCTTTTGTCATTATCAATATTAATATTAACAGTATTATTTGATGTCTTAGTTAATTCAGCTGACAACCAGGCCACTGGTCCCTCCTCCTCCCTCTAAAATCTATGGAGTTATCCACAGATGTGGGAATGGCCTATTTCCTAACATGTTATGTTGCAGGTTGATTTAAAAAACTTGTTTGTTTCAATATCTGTGTTTTTGCATGTTCAATTATTATATTTTATATTATGCTACTCAAAGATAAGTAACACATTATTCTAAACTAATCCAATCTGTAAGTGGTTGAATTTATATCAACCGTTAGTGAGATACTTGTTCCAGTTCACATAGTGTAGGTAGTCTTCATGTACAGGCTTTTCTTCCACACAAGTTGTGAGTAGTGCTGCTGTGGGGACCGCATTACCGCCACACCGGCGGTCACGAGTCATGAAGGCAGTCAAATTCCACATGTCCGTTTAGTCACGGTAATTAGGCTTCTCCAAGATCTGAAGGTGTTGGTCATTAGTAGCCTACCAAACTTGCTAACTGCCTCGTACTCAGCACTCTATTGTCCCTCTAATCACGCTGACATCAATGCAAATGTGTTCGAAAATCTAATCAAACACTTCATGAGAGCCCATGAGCTCATGTTGGTCAACATTTCTATAGGCTATGCAATTGCGGGAGAAAACAAAGTGATGGCCTCCATTAAAAAGAGGATCTCATCAGCTTTCTATAGCCTAGGGCTACTATATTTATTTAACAACTTTCCTAATATAAAGCACATTGTTTATCTTTACAACAGGAGTATAGCCTACCTGGCTGGCATGAAAATAAGGCACAAAGAAAAGCATCCACCATTCGCTATTTAAGTGCATAGACGACATGTATTTTTTTCCCCCTGCCCGTTTTCAAGACAGGTGCATGATAAGGGTCCATTCTAAATCAAAACAAATGTCACACATATATTTTCTTTAGTAGATATAAAGACATGATAAAATCAAGAATAGTATGATGGGTGACGTTATTAGCCTATCAATTATACATTATCACTTGTGAATGATGCCCAACATAAGATGCCCAGTCTTTTTTTTTGCGGCTTGTTTGAATCACAGTCATGTAGCCTAGCCCATAGACCTATAGGTTTTAATAAGGTTAGTATCACAACTAAAGTGGCCAAACAACCTATTAAAATTAAGCACATTAATCCGCTTTACAAGTGGTGTAGTGTCTAACTGGCACATATCATTTTCACCATAAAAATGCACCTTTATAATAAAAGCATTACATGCATAATTGCATTTGCGGTCACTTTTGATAGTGTTTTCCGTTAATGGAACATTTGTGCTTATAGCCTACTACCATGTGCGCATTGCTGCGCTTATAATGTGAAGAAATAGACTAATAGTTGATCAGTATTTTAAGCTAAACGTTCTGATCTGTTGCGTCAGCCACATGGCAAAAAAAAAGATTTATGCTAGTGTTTGTATTCATTTGGGATGTATCGCATCCCACAACTGTCCCAGACTACGTTTGGAATATTTGTTTCTCGCACAGAATAGGTCGACTTTTGTACTATGAGGGATAGTAGATTGACAAAGGCTAGTGTTTTTGTTGTTCATTAGGCCTACTCATCTTGTTGGCTGACAAAAAGTAAATGTGGACAGTTCTTCCAATATCTTCAATATGCACCTCGGAATTGGATAAAGACGCACAGTTGCGTTCCCGATGTGTCTGTCTTAACTTGTAGCCTGTGAGAAACACCCGATCACGTGAGGGAGAGCTGTGTGAGAGATGCTTCAGATTGCTCAGCACACTCGGGGAGAAGGGCACAATGCAGCACTCAGGGTCGCAAAAGGCATGGATTTTTTTACGGTGCATTATGGCCACAGAGGTGATGCCGCCGTGAAATTCTAGGCAGTATCAAGTGCTTCTCAAATTGTCAGTGAGAGACTATTGGAGTGTGTACAGCCTGTGCAAAAAACTAAGCAGAGCTCATGCCTTTCAAGCAACTTCCAAAAAAAAATCAAAACATATAGCCCAACGTTTGTAGAACAACTAAAGTTACATGAATAACTCTAAATGAAGCATATAGGAGTACCTATTTTTTTGTTAACCGCTCAACATAGAATATGTTGTGCGCACTCCCTCAAATAGTTTGGAGAAAATATTTATAATTTATTCAGCTTTGTTCAATTGTATTCTTCATACTGTATAATAATACAAATAATGCCACGGAATTACAAACAAATCTCGTCTGCTAAATGAGCTGGTGTAGCCCTCAGCCATTTGTCATAGCCACATGAGGACCTAACATAAGGACAACTCAGAGTATGCTATTCTTTTCTTCTGAAATAGACTACATTTTCTTCATATCATTCTTCTTTAGACCTGTCTAAAATAAATAATGGTGTGGGTGTAGGCTATATTACATGGATTTATTAGACTTTTTAAAATGGCTTGTAGGCTGTGTGTGGAAGCCAGGAGATGCTAAATGTGTTTATGTTAATTAACGGCCAATTACCGTGAGACCGACAGTTATTTGCTTGACAATCACCGTCTGATGAAATTTCGTGACCGCCACAGCCCTAGTTGTGAGTGATGTAAAAGTGCTGGATATGTTCCTGCAAGTTGGCTTCCAACAGAGATTGGATATCACATTGCAAACCAACATAATATAACACATTAAGAAATATTAAAATAAAGCTTTACACCCTTATAACTCAAAGGAAGTTGAAAGTTAACTCAAAACAGAAAACAGAAAAGTATAAAATGGCCAGGGTGTTGATTAAAAATAGCACTGAAAATAGAAAAATGGCAATTGGAGTTAAATTTAAGAAGCTCTCTGAGGGTTGGACATTTACTCAATTTAGTGTCGTTTTAACTCCAAAAAATCAACACCATTATAAGTAATTTTAACAAAAAATGGGCGTGGGACAATATAAACCCCAAAATAGTGTTCAATTTGACTCCTTAGGAGTTGAATTAACTTTGGTGATTTTATGGTCTACATTTCCAATATGTAACTTTCAAAAATACCTTTCAGATGTATATGTATACCATACAGTCGAGTTATCTTATATCCTTGACTTCATCACATAAAATTCTGATTGTCAAAAGCAATCTTCCTGCTCTTACATTTCCAATACGGCACTTAAAAAAATACCTTTCAGATGTATAAGTATACAGTAGATGTATCCTATATCCCTGACTTCATCACTTCACATAACTGTATGTCAAAAGCCAGGAGACTCCTTCCGCTCTAGCTCCTTTCAATAATACCTTTCAGATGTAGGCCTATATACACAGGTATATATTTACACACATCCTGGCTTCACCACATCACATATTGCAATATGTCAAAAGCCAAGAGACTTTGATTCCCATTGTGTCTCCCAGCTCTTACAGGGCCGGTCCCGCCACTGGTTTACACCCGCTTTGCTCTCCGCCAGTCCCCCTGTGAAAAGGCTTTAGGGGCTCAATCATGGGGACTTTGATGTCGTCTGGAGCTGTAATGATTTAACATTGTTCAGGGGATTTCTTAAATCCAACGCTGCCATTAAAATCCCTTTTCCATCCCTATTCTTCCTCCAATCCTCCCAGGCCTTTGTTACTTGCTGCTGCATCCGTGTCTCTCCTCTGTCTCACTTTGTCTCCCTCTCCCCCGTAACTTACTATTGGGCTTATTATGGGACAGGATTGAATTAAAATTTCTTGCCAGTTGGAAAAGGTTCTATCCAAATCAGAGTGGTTGGTGGTGATAATGGAGGTTAGAACATGGAAGTGAATTGAAACTGTAGGCCTACAGATTTATAATTTTAAATTGATTATAGAATAGGTTTGTGATTATATAACACATTTATATTTCACTGTTAGGAATATGTAACGCTGATAGGACACCACAATTGATATGACATATAAGTAAAAAAAATCTCATTGATGAAAGATCAAACATGTATTATTTGTTTACATTTCAACATTCATATGTAAAATAGGTTATATCCCATCAGAGGAAAGTGTGTATATCAACCCTTCCGTATACTGTAATATTTCCCTAAGCCAGTGGTTCTCAAACCTTTCCTCTGGGAGAGGACATTTAACAATTTTGTTGTAGCACTGAACTAACTCCCCTGATTTACCTAGTCAAGGGCCTGATGATTAGTTGACCATTTGAATCAGGTGTACTAGCTGTGATATAGTTAAAATACATGGACCGGCTGTGGGTTCAAAAAATACATATTTCTAAATGATCAGATAAAAGCCAATGTAGCTCATTACTGACATGGAAATGATTCTTTATCTTCTTTTAATCATGTTCTGCCCTAAAGGAGAGCAGAGCGAGAGGAGATACCACACTGACTGTAGTTATCTGGGACAAAGACAACGTCTGTCTGTGCTAGTAATATCACAATGACAATGACTACAAAGAACCATGAGATATGAACCAGATATGCCAGATCCTTTATGTTTATTGTTTGTGTTTGTTCATTTGATGAAGGTGTGGTAGAGTTGGTTAATTAATCGGAATTGTGTAGTGTATGTGTGTGCGTCTGCATGCATGTGTGCGTGTGTGAGTGTGTGTTGTATTACTTGGGCCGTCCCACTCTTCATCTTTCTGTAGCCTGACTTCTGACTTCCCACTGTGTCCATCATCATCCTGTGATTTTGATTGGCCACCATCTTCTTCACCTGAGGAAGGAGAGTTCAGAGGTCAGCCTCACTCAGATGCAAAGGGAACAGTAATCTAATGGTAATATCCACTTGGTTATTTTACAGTCTACCTGCTATTCATTTAGTGATGAAATAGTTATTACATAAATATATTAAAAACCAATTGAAATAGGACTGCAAACTAAGGCATTAGCAGAGTTTATATAACGGGTTGGTTTAATCCTGGATGCTGATTGGTTAAAACCGCATTCCAGCCGTTGCCTATTCCGCAAGTCACCACCGGCTAAATCTATGACGTTGAAATGCCTATTTACTCCATCTGACTCCATTCACTCCAACTTTGGCTAACACAGTCATGTCAAACAGTGCAGCCAGAATAACAGCAAAGTACCTTAATTTGCATTTGTTCAAGCTGTGTAGATCCAGTATATAATTTGCCTGTCTGAGCTGATGAGACAGTGGATTGCGCCGTCAGATGAAACCGAGTATATAGGCATTTCAACGTCATAGATATAGTCGGTGGTAATTTGTGGAATAGGCACCGGCTGGAAGGGGTTTTAACCAATCAGCATCCAGGATTAGACCCACCTGTTGTAAAAAATACTAGATCTACACCGTAAAAGGCATCTAGACATTATCACCCTTTTCTTTTAGACTAGCATTTGGTTTTCAACAGCAGAGATGTGATAACCTTGCTGTCATCTCTCCGACATTTGCAACATTGTTCCAATAATGAAATTCGATCTCCAGCTGTCCTATCGTAATGAATGTGTCCGGAGTCGGGACGATACAGACAGCCTGGCAGCTTTTCTCAGCCAGTCGAAATCATGAATCAGCATAATTTTTTATGGATATATAAGAAGAAATGTCAATAGAAAAACACAAAATGCAGCTAGTTTGCTGTTATTCCAGCTTCAGTTTGAAGTGATTGTGTTAGCTGTGTAGATGGCTATCTCTCCTGAACAGTGGACTGGCGAGAGAGCACGTTCTACACCAGGCGAAATTGCACATCATTAGCTCATTGTTATGCATGTATCCCAAGAAATCACTAGAAAACTGTTTAAACAAACGCAAATACAGCTACTTTGCTGTTATTCTAGCTTCACTGTTTGACGTAACTGTGTCAGCCAAAGTTGGCTAGCTAGCAAGCAAGGGATTAGAACGTTGCCAGCCATCATGGCAACGGAACATTTAGAACGAACGACTGGGTTGCGTCCATAGATTTAGAACAAAAAGGCTGAACAACTGGGTCAGCCGGCTTGGGTAGCAACCCTAGATTTGTGTCGGGACTATATCTCATGGAAGGATGAAATAGTATGAATAAATTAATCAAAATAAAGTTAATTAATATATGTCAATCATTATTTGAATATGTTGGTAACCCTTTGTATAAAAGTGTTAATGCCCTCGAAACTGGTGTTTTTGGCACGGTTTGCTGGTCTCGGGCCTAACAACAACCGTGCCAATATACACTATATGGCCAAACGTACACTACTATTGAAAAGTTTGGGGTCACTTAGAAATCTCCTTGTTTTTTAAAGAGAAGATAATTTTTTGTCCATTAAAATAACATCAAATTGATCATAAATACGGTGTAGACATTGTTAATGTTGTAAATGACTATTGTAGCTGGAAACAGCTTCTTTTTTATATCTACATAGGTGTACAGAGGCCCATTATCAGCAACCATCACTCCTGTGTTCCAATGGCACGTTGTGTTAGCTAATCCAAGTTGATCATTTTAAAAGGCTAATTGATCATTTGCAAAACTACTGTAAAAAGCTGCTAGCCTGGTACTTAATCTATTATTAGTTTAAACTGTACAGATGTCCGCTATAAGGAGTTTGTACTGTAAGGAAAGATGGCATTGCGTTACCCTGGGTGGGCCTAGAAAAAATTTACTCTGCCACTCTGATTAGAATGAATGATAAGACTGATGTTACAGCCCTAACTGTATGTACCTGACTGATTGACGTCACAGAAAATAGTTTCTCGACCACTACATAAAGTAAGACTGAATCTTCTGCATACACCTGGTACATCTGTGTATTAGGCTGGTTCATGTCCATTCAGCTGATTCTGGACTTCTTACCATCCTCATCCTCCTCGATCTGAGTGCAGCCTTTGATACCATCAGTCACACCGTCCTCCTCAACAAGTTATCTTCCATCGGCATTAGCCACACTCCGTTAGACTGGTTCACATCTTATCTCTCTGGCCGCACTCAGTTCATTCAACTTAAATCTTTTAAATCCAGTCCCTCCGCCGTCACTTCTGGTGTGCCCCAGGGCTCTGTCCTGGGACCCCTACTTTTCATCATTTATCTCCTGCCCCTGGGCAATATCTTCCGCAAATTCAATATTCAATTCCACTGTTATGCTGATGACACCCAGCTCTACTTTTCGACCAAACCCTCGTCCACTCTCCCGCCCACCTCCCTTACTGACTGCATCTTGAAAATAAAAACGTGGTTTTCCCAAAACTTCCTCAAATTAAACAGTAATAAAACTGAGGTTCTCCTTATTGGCACTAAATCTACTTTATCCAAAACCGACAGTTTTTCTCTTAATATCGATAACTCCTCCGTTTCACCCTCCCCACAGGTTAAGAGTCTGGGTGTCATCCTTGACAGCACATTATCTTTTCAATCGCACATTAATAACATTACACGGTCTGCCTATTTCCATCTACAAAACATCAATCGACTCCGTCCCTCCCTTACCCCCCATACTGCCGCTGTCCTTGTCCACAGTCTCGTCACTTCCCATTTGGACTACTGCAACTCTCTCCTTTTTGGCCTCCCTCATAAATCCCTCCATAAACTTCAACTGGTCCAGAATTCAGCTGCCCGCATCATTACTCGAACCCCCTCCATTCATCACATCACTCCTGTTCTCCAACAGCTTCACTGGCTCCCGGTCCAGTTCCGTATCCAATTCAAAGTCCTTCTGTTAACATTCAAGTCCATCCATAAACTCGCCCCCCCCCATATTTGTCTGATCTCCTCCAGGGTCCAACTTCCACCCGCTCCCTTAGATCCTCTTCCTCCATACACCTGTCTGTCCCCCCCGCCCGTCTCACCACTATGGGGAGCAGAGCATTCAGCCGCTCTGCNTCACTTCCCGTTTGGACTATTGCAACTCTCTCCTTTTTGGCCTCCCTCATAAATCTCTCCATAAACTTCAACTGGTCCAGAATTCAGCTGCCCGCATCATTACTCGAACCCCCTCCATTCATCACATCACTCCTGTTCTCCAACAGCTTCACTGGCTCCCGGTCCAGTTCCGTATCCAATTCAAAGTCCTTCTGTTAACATTCAAGTCCATCCATAAACTCGCCCCCCCCCATATTTGTCTGATCTCCTCCAGGGTCCAACTTCCACCCGCTCCCTTAGATCCTCTTCCTCCATACACCTGTCTGTCCCCCCCGCCCGTCTCACCACTATGGGGAGCAGAGCATTCAGCCGCTCTGCTCCCCATCTCTGGAACTCATTACCATCCCAACTCAGAAACATCGATTCATTTTCCCATTTCAAATCACAACTCAAAACACACCTGTTTAAAACTGCCTATCTCGCTTGACGTCAATTGCTCTGCTTCTTTTGTTGTTTTTAATGCTGTTCTATGCTTTTAAATGTCTTATGTTTCCCTGTACGGTGTCCTTGAGTGTCGAGAAATAAAATGTAAAAATGTATTATTATTATTCAACACATAAATTATAAAATGAATCGAATACATATCATGTCACGCCCTGACCTGTATGAGCCTGTTTATGTCTCATTTTGGTTTGGTCAGGGTGTGAGTTGGGGTGGGCATTCTAGGTTCTTTTCTATTTCGTTGTTTTGGCTGAGTATGGCTCTCAATCAGGGACAGCTGTCTTTCGTCTCTGATTGGGAACCATACTTAAGCAGCCCTTTTCCCCTCCAGTGTTTGTGGGAAGTTGACTCTGTTTGGGTGTATGTTGCTGTTGATGCTACACCAGTTGATCTTCGTTCGTTGTTTTGGGTGAGATTAAGAAATAAACATGTTTTTCTCAACCTGGCACGCTGCGCCTTGGTCGATTAATGAAGATTGTGACAATCTCAGTATGGAGCGCAGTTCACAATGCATGTAGACCTATCATCTCATTATGGTAACTTTTTTCTTGTGACAGGTAGGCCTACATTTGCTGCAGCATAGACTGTGCTACAGTAATACAAAGACTGAATGCACATCTAATTTACCCATTTCCATATGGCTTTTAGGGGTCACCTTGTCTTTTAATTGTATAATTTATTTCTTTATTGCAGCTGCATAGTTTTAAAACATCACTCATATGTTGCTTTAAATCAGTGCACACGCAAGCGCTCTCTCGCAGTCTTTCCCTCTCTCCATCAACCATTCAAATTGCATCCAAAATAGATTGATATAGATGTCCTAGCTTAACTCTCAGGTAATAAATTAAATGCAGTTTTAGCCTTATATTTAGCTAATTTGTATTTATTATGGATCCCCATTAGCTGCTGCAAAGGCTACTCTTCCTGGGGTCCGGCAAAATTAAGGCAGTTATACAATTTCTCTGCCTATGTTTGTTACTTCATAGTCCCTGCTGTTCCATAGTGTATTTTTACCTGCTTTTTAAATCTGATTTTACTGCTTGCCTCAGTTACCTGATGTGGAATAGAGTTCCATGGAGTCATGGCTCCATGTAGTAGTGTGAGACACCCATAGTCTGTTCTGGACTTGGGGACTGTGAAGGGACCTCTTGTGGCATGTCTTGTGGGGTATGCATGGGTGTCCGAGCTGTGTGCTAGCATTTTAAAACAGACAGCTCGATATCTTCAGCTTGTCAACACCTCTTACAAAAACAAGTAATGAGGAAGTCAATCTCTCTTCCACTTTGAGCCATGAGAGATTGACATGCATGTCATTAATGTTAGCTCTCCGTGTACTTTTATGTACATACAAGTCTTATATCGGTTAAAAACATACATTCTTGTTAGTCTAACTGCACTGTCCGATTTACATTAGGCTTTACAGCGAAAGCATGCCATGCGATTGTTTGAGGACGTCGCCCCACATCAAAATATTTTTCCACCGGCACAGGTTTCATAAATTGACAAATAGTGATTAAATATTCACTTACTTTTTGAAAATCTTCCTCGGATTTGTCATCCAAAGGGTTCCAGCTACAACATGTAGTGTTGTTTTGTTAGATAAAATCCTTATTTATATCCCAAAATGTTGGTGCCATTGATTTGAGTAATCCACTCGTTCAACATGCAGAGAAAGGAATCCAAAAAGCTACCACTAAACTTTGTTAAACAAGTCAAAATACATTTCTAATTAATCCTCAGATACCCTAAAATGTAATTAAACTATAATATTTCCTGCAGAAAGAAGTATGTTCAATAGGAAAACAATAATAGCAGGTGCGTGTACTCTTCATCGCGTGCGCATACACTGAGTCTGTGTTCCTGTATCAAAACTCATTATTCTTCCTCGTTTGGGAAGAAACAAGCCTGAAACCTTGAACAAAGACTACTGACATCCAGTGGAAGCCATAGGAATTGCATACTGGGAGCTAGATTTTATGTTTTACCTATACGTTCCATAATAATTCTGGTTGGTTTTTCTTTGGATTTTCTCCTACCGTATCTATTGTGTTATAGTCTCCTACATTATTTTAACATTTCTACAAACTTCAGAGTGTTTTATTTCCAATGGTACCAATTATATGCATATCCTGGATTCAAGGCCTGAGCAACAGGCAGTTTTACTTTGGGCACATCAGTCAGGCGGAAATTGAGAAAAAAGGACCCTAGCCCTAACAAGTTTTAAAAACACTCCTTAGCTCTTGGAGTCCCATGCAGGAAAAGCTAGACAAGAATAGCTTGCTGGACGCAAGCTTGAAGAGTGACGCAAGCTCTTTTTTGCTGAATGTTAAATACAGCAGCCAATAGAACTCATGGGTAGTTTGAAAGAAGAGCGAATGCGGTAAGCTATAGCAGTTACTTATTCAGACCCATAACCATTCAATCTTCGTGAAGATAAGTGAACGCCTTCTGCATCTCAATCTAGTCCTAGATTTTTCAAGAATGTCATTAGAATGATGAAGATAAGGACAACGAAACATATTACATTTAACTGTTGAAAGCGAGGAAGGAATGAAGCAACAATAGAGAGAGAAAGAGGAGGTAGGCTAAAAACATTAGGGGGAATATTATGGAAGGTATATTGTATATGTGTCAGCCTACTAGTTATACAAATGTGACCCGTTTCAGGAAACTAGGCATATGTCGCAGGTCACTACCTCACAGGAGAGCCGTTTGAACATAAAACACATTTTGATTTCGAACGTGAACTTTCATGTGCCTTTATAACCTTTACAACAAACTTGTATGCCATCTGTAAATACGAATACAAATGTTAAATTATGAGCCTAGTTGGTTTCAGCCACAGAAAAAGACCTTCCCGCTAGCCATGATTGGCTGAGATAATGAGTGGGCTGGACATGCCAAGAGATGAGTTTGGATTGGTCTGCCATATAGTACGCTGCTGTCTATTTAATCCTTGTGTAGTCTTAACATTCTGTATACTCCCCTTGTCCTAAGGGTAAAAAATTACCCCCCTTGACTAAACCCCTAAAATAAAGCAGATTGAATTTTAAACCCAAAATCTATTTTGCATGAAGAAACAACCTGTCATTCATCAAACTTGGTGAATATTTGGGTTTTCCCTCTTCACAATGCAGAAAGACTGCATTTAATCAGTGGACACCACTTGTTTTTATTACAACACACCTGACATAATTGTTTTCTTTACTAAAGTAGAGGTTTATTATCATTATTATTACTAAACAAACTGCGTAGGTGTAAAAACATTTTTTTGCAAGAGAACACTTGTATAGCCTAAGAAAGTAGCAGAAATGAGCAGAAAGTAGTTTTGAATGCATTTTTATTAAAGGGAAACAATACCAGTCTTGAACTTTTTGGGCTGTACAATAAGGAACAATGAGGAAAACTGTACAATGAGGAACTCAACTACAAAATACTAGTCTTCTCCCATTTTTTAACCATTGCCCCCACCCACAAGGTGTACAGTCGTGACAAAAAGTTATGAGAATGACACAAATAAGTTTGCTGCTTCAGTGTCTTTAGATATTTTTGTCAGATGTTACTATGGAATACTGAAGTATAATTACAAGCATTTCATAAGTGTCAAAGGTTTTTATAGACAATTACATGACGTTGATGCAAAGAGTCAATATTTGCAGTTTTTGCAATCCACCCTGGCATGCTGTCAATTAACTTCTGGGCCACATCCTGACTGATGGCAGCCCATTCTTGCATAATCAATGCTTGAAGTTTGTCAGAATTTGTGGGTTTTTGTTTGTCCACCCGCCTCTTGAGGATTGACCACAAGTTCTCAATGGTCTGGGGAGTTTCCTGGCCATGGACCCAAAATATCGATGTTTTGTTCTCCTTTTGCCTTATGGCAAGGTGCTCCATCGTGCTGGAAAAGGCATTGTTTGTCACCAAACTGTTCCTGGATGGTTGGGAGAAGTTGCTCTCGGAGGATGTGTTGGTACCATTCTTTATTCATGGCTGTGTTCTTAGGCAAAATTGTGACCAGCCAAGCTAGCTAACATTACATGTATGATCTTATTATTCGTATCTCAGAGCCATTTGCTTGGCTAGTTATAGCCTAATGTAAGCTAGCTAACATTGAACCTGGTTGGTTAGCTACTTGCAGATTCATGCAGGGTAGTAACGTCATGAGTTCGGATTATGGTTCATTGTTTACCTAGCTAGCTAACTACATGTCTTAACAAAAGACTCCACTATGCAAGTAACCATTTCGGGTGTGTTCATAAATTCAGTCTGGCCATCTATTCTGATTTCAGAGCACTCTCATCTGTGTGTGCCAGAGTGCAGAATAAATGATGATTTTACCAACGCTCAACACCCGTTAAATATGGCAGTTAAATTGTTGCCATCAGCACAGTTAGTCACCAACGCTCTGGATAACAT
This sequence comes from Hucho hucho, assembly GCA_003317085.1. Lineage (NCBI taxonomy): Eukaryota > Metazoa > Chordata > Actinopteri > Salmoniformes > Salmonidae > Hucho > Hucho hucho. Next base: position 1,194,541 of record QNTS01000073.1, on the reverse strand, counting down.
GAAAACAGCCTATCCAGCTCTGCTAGGGTGAGTAAAATTGTCAGAGTGGGGTGTTCTCTCATTTGTGTCTGGAAGTAGCTAGTAAGCTAGGCAATGTTAGACAGTTAGCTTGGGTGCTTGACTGCCGTCCGAACATTCGGATCAACCCTACACGTCGGCCAGAGCATCCAGAGTGTGCTCTGAACACTCTGAGAGCGAAACACTCTGAATTTACATGCAGACAATCTGACAGCACAGTTGCAATCACCAACGCTCTGGATAACATGAAAACAGCCTAACCAGCTCTGCTATGGCGAGAAATGCTCAGTGAGCTATTCTCTCATTTGTGTCTGGAAGTAGCTAGCAAGTTAGCTTGGGTTCTTGACTGCTGTTAGTACAGAATGCTCGGCTCAACCCTTAAAAAGGTGGGTGGGGATAATGCTTAAGAGGGTGTGAACGATGCTGAATGGTTGTAGACAAAGAAGGGCTCTCCAGTAGTAGTACCAAAACATTCAAAGGCCCTTTTCTCAAAAGTGAGTTTACAAGTTTGTAAACTTTCAAAAAAGTTTGAGTTTCCTATTGTTCCTCAACTGTAGTGTATGACATACCAGTTTCTACTTTTATCCAATGTAAAAAAACACAATTTCAAATTTGGCTACATAATACCGATCTGAGCCGGTCGGTCACAAATAGACCCTAATATATTATACTTGTAACTTTTTAGGCCGCATGTGCTGCACTGGAATCCCATGTTCTCGCTTGCTTCATTATGGTTTAAATGATGTGTGTAATTCCAGTCCATACAATAATACAGTTATCAAAAACATTACCCGACTGGAGCTAGTAAAAATGTGTTTCCCAAGAGAGCATACAGCTAGCTATGCCAATGGGCTTTTATTTTTTTCTGTTGTGCGTAATGTGCAGTAGCCTATATCATATACAATATGTATTGGATAGCAGACCAATCATTTGGGCTTGGGCTCATTAAATGACATCGATGTAGGGCTAATAAAATGTATTTAATACATGGCTCATCAGGCTCAGGTAGCATCAGGTTTGAATTTTCATTCTGATCAAAGCTTTAATCAAACCCAGACATTTATAAGCTTTAACATGCTTTTGAAGAGCATTGGTTTTGGAGAGAAATAGCGGGTTACCTGGGAGAAAAGTGATTTATTCTCAGGATGGAACATTTGTAATATACCAGGAAAATATTCATTCCTAGTCCCCTCTTGTACTCCCTGTTCACCTATGACTGTGTGACCGCACAAGACTCCAACACCATTATTAAGTTTGCTGACGACATAACGGTGGTTGGCTTGATCACAGACGACAGCCTATAGGGAGGAGGTCAGTAACCTGATAGTGTGGTGCAAGGACAACAAACTCAAACCTCTATATCAGGCGATGTCAGAGGAAGGCCCTAAAAATTGTGAAAGACTCCAGCTACCCAAGTCATAGACTGTTCTATCTGCTACCGCACGGCAAGTGGTACTGATGCACCAAGTCTGGGACCAGCTTCTACCCCCAAGCCATAAGATAGTTTGTTAAATAGTTAACCAGTAGATACCCAGACTATCTACATTGAGCCTCTTTTGACTTATCACATACACTGCTGCTACTGTTTATTATCTATCCTGTTGCCTAGTCACTTTATCCTTACCTATATGTATATACCTACCTCAATTACCTCGTACCCCTGCACATCGACTAGGTACTGGTACATAGCCAAGTCACCGTTATAAAAATCAGAATCGCTGGTTGTCTGAGTGTGAAACTAAATACGGACAATACAAATTTACAAAAACTGCATTTCATCTCACCTACCTCAACATCACTCTCACTCTCAAACACTGACTGAATCAGATGAAAACACACACACACTAACCTACTAAATAAAATATGCAATAATATATGCAGGCATGAGCTGACTGCTAATTTCATAGTTGGATTTGACTCCTGCCTGTGATGTAAGAGGTGTGTGTTTGCATGGTGATAGCGCCAGTGCACACTATTAGCTGGCTCAAAAGTACAGTATGGGGCACGTATCACAGAGCTGGGGCCCTCCGCAGGTCCCTTAATTAGAGGTGAGGTAATTGAATGTGACAGGAGAGAGAGGCATGGAAATCTTCCCTGAGCCTCAGCCACTATGTCACACACACACACTGCTACTTGATGCCTGGCCTTCTAATCTGGTGATCCACTCAGCCCGTGACCGTAGCTTGCTTGGCCCAGGGACGCATCAGCAGCAACTGAGACTTCAATGGAAGTCAATGTTGTCTAAAGTGTTTCTCAACCTCCGGTCTCTGGACCTGAACTGGTCCCCGGCCTTAGTGCTATGGCGTTTCCAGAATGGGAAGCTATGGTTTCAGCTACAGTTGAAGTCAGAAGTTTACATACTTAGGTTGGAGTCATTAAAACTCGTTTTTCAACCACTCCACACATTTCAGGTTAACAAATTGTAGTTTTGGCAAGTCGGTTGGGACATCTACTTTGTGCATGACACAAGTCATTTTTCCAACAATTGTTTACAGACAGATTATTTCCCTTATAATTCACTGTATCACAATTCCAGTGGGTCAGACGTTTACATACACTACGTTGACTGCCTTTAAACAGCTTGGAAAATTCCAGAAAATGATTAGAAATTATGTGGATATATTGAAGCAACATCTCAAGACATCAGTCAGAAAGTTAATGGGTCTTCCAAATGGACAAGGACCCCAAGCATACTTACAAAGATGTAGCAAAATGGCTTAAGGACAACAAAGTCAAGGTATTGGAATGGCCATCACAAAGCCCTGACCTCAATCCCATAGAAAATGTGTGGGCAGAACTGAAAAAGCGTGTGTGAGCACGGAGGCCCACAAACCTGACTCAGTTACACCAGCTCTGTCAGGAGGAATGGGCCAAAATTCACCCAACTTATTGTGGGAAGCTTGTGGATGGCTACCCAAAATGTTTGACCTAAGTGAAACAATTTAAAGGCAATGCTATCAAATACTAATTGTATGTAAACTTCTGACCCACTGGGAATGTGATGAAAAAAATAAAAGCTGAAATAAATCATTCTCTCTACTATTATTCTGAAATTTCACATTTAAAAAAAATGTGGTGATCCTAACTGACCTAAGACAGGGAATTTTTACTAGGATAAAGGGTCAGGAATTATGAAAAAATGAGTTTGAATGTATTTGTCTAAGGTGTATGTAAACTTCCGACTTCAGCTGTATATGCATGAGTCTATACAACACAGTCATTCAAATATAAATATTTGCTTATTCTAGCATTGGTGGATGCTGGATTACACTTCAAATTCAAGTCAATTATACTGTTCTGTTCATGGCGGGTATTCATAATGGAAAGGTTAACATCGCGATAGACATGCATCTTAAACATTGTTCATAATAACAATAAGGCAAATTACTGAGGATGATGGAGGATGATATTTCCACTCCTTTTTTCCATCTCTTCAATCTAAGCCTACAGGAAAGTGTGTGCCCTCAGGCCTGGACAGAAGCAAAAGTCATTCCACTACCCAAGAATAGCAACGCTATAACTGGCTCAAACAGCCGACGAATCAGCCTGTTACCAACCTTTAGTAAACTTCTGGATTTTGTTTTGTTGACCAGATACAATGCCATTTATTTCACAGCAAACACATTAACTTCTTAGGGAGCGGCTGCATAGGTGACTGTTTTGGAGAGTCTGGCGTGCCCAAAGTAAAATGCCTGCCACTCAGGCCCAGAAAATAGGATATGCACATAATTAGTACTATTGGATAGGAAACACTCTGAAGTTTCTAAGAGTGTTAAAATCATGTATGTAAGTATAACAGAACTGATATAGCAGGCGAAAACCCGAGGAAAATCCACCCGGATTTGCAGTTTTTTTTGTAAATGACTGCAGTACCTATGGCTTCCACTAGATGTCAACAGTCAAAGACTGTGAATTCTAGGAGTGACCAGAACGGATAGGGACAGGAAGAAGCCAGAGGACCACTTTTGTAAACAAGGTTTGACGCGGGCAAGATTGTGAACGCGCACCACTTTATTTTTCTTTCCTATTGTTCATGTTATCTTCCGGTTGAAATATTACAGCAAAAATACACAAAAGGATACCTAAGGATACATTAAAAAATGTTTGATTTGTTTGTAGAAAGTGTATAGGTATAATTTGAACGTGTTCTCTTCACGGTTCAATGGGCGACTCAACAGTGGAAGCCATAGGAACTGCAATCTGGGAGCTAAATCACTGTGAAATTAATAGCATGCCCAAGGAAAAAGTATGACATTACAAAATCACATTTTCCGGATAGATTTCCCTCTGGTTTTTGCCTGCCAAATAAGTTCTGTTATACTCACAGACATTATTGTAACAGAGTGTTTTCTATCCAATACTACTAATTATGTGCATATCCTAGTTTCTGGGCCTGAGTAAGAGGCATTTTACTTTGGGCACACCAGACTCTCCGAACCTCCGAACACTGCCGCCACTCCCCAACAGGTTTTAACAACGCTAGGGACTTACGAAAATTACATTTGGCCCAGAACAGGGCAGCACGCCTGGCCCTTAAATGTGGCGTGGTAAGGTTGGACCCAGGTGCAGAGAAGAGACCAGACGAGGAATCAGTGGTTAAGGATAAACATAATACTTTACTGAGATATGGTAGCCGCAGGATCACAGTACACTTGGGGGGGGGGGGGAGAAAAAAAACTCTCAGTCACTCAGTAAACAAATCAAGCTTCTGCAAAGGACCACAGAAAACACACCTCTTTTAACAGGGACACAATCATGAAATAATAAGACACACCTGTCCAATAAAAGTGCATGCGCACAGGCTGCCACAGGAGTCGCTAGAGCACGATGCGACAAGGACATCCCAGCCGGCCAAACCCTCCCATATCCTGGACGATGCTGGGCCAATTGTGCACCAGCTACAGACCCGGGATCGAACCCGGGTCTGTAGTGACGACTCAAGCACTGCGATGCAGTGCCTTAGACTGCTGCAACACTCGGAAGGTGTCATTATTACTTCTAAACATAAAAACGTTTTGGGTTTGTAGTCAATGTTCCTCTCAAAAAAATTAGGTACTGAGCAAATTTGAGCGCAAACTTCAACTTTGTGAAAATTCTGTGCAACTTATGGTGCTCGTTTGCTATACACACTGAGGCTGTACCCGCTTTAAGTTACAGTTCCAACAGTGGCCAAGTAGGCTACTGTGGATATTTGACCATAATGTACACCTACTAGCGTGGCCTACCATCAAACACTATGGAGAAAAACGCATCCTATAACATTTTAACATGAAAATAGCTGTTCTATCATTCAGCCTACAGTAGCAGCCAATGTGTGGCATTCAATGCCTGCTAACCCCACAGCAGTGCTTTATTTTTCCAATCGACTGCTGTCTGTTAAAAACAAGTGTTTCACTCCTGACCAAGGAGTAGAAAGAGAGAGAGAGAGAACAACCTGAGACCTAAATTGACTGTTGTTTACCTCCAGGCCTTATTGAGGAAAGATAAAAGTGTCTCCCTCACCATTGAATAAGAGGTCAGGGCCTGTAATCATAATGCGTCTAAGAGTAGGGGTGCTGATCTTAGATCAGTTTAGACTTTTAAATTATAATGAATAAGGTCATATGGACAGGGAAGACCAGATCCTAGTTCACCAATCCTACCAAGAGTCGCTTTGTGGCTTTTTTCTGACAGTCTGTAACAAATAGTCCCAGATTGATGTTGAGAAATCTGAATGTGAATTTTAGTTCTTGTTTCACTGTCTGCAAAGAAACACTGATTGTGATTAATCTTCCCCCATTTTTGTTGGAACCATCTTCTTCTCACATGCAAAAAGAGTTACTAGTGCAGTGTATTAAATATTCTTGTTCTGTTCCAACATTACCATAATTCCACCCATGTGCATCTCTGGGCTTTCTTCCTCACCATGAAGACTGATTGTTTATTCCCGTCTTTAAATGAGATTAGGAGGACTGATTGCACAGCACTGAGCTCAAATCCCCCAGAGTAATGAATGTCTTTTCGCTAATCTCCCCCCTTTTTAACTGGGAGAGAGGAGCATCACAACAATACCTCCTTTAGTGCTGCTGTTGCCTCTTGTATTTAATGTCTGAGTGTTTAGTGAGACAACAAAATAAAGCCTAAACCCCGCACTAGAGGGACACTGCTAGTGTTAACACTCAGAGAAGTAAGGAGAGGGGAGAGCCGTTGACCTGGGCTTGTCCTTGACTTTGCCTTCCGTTCCTCTGTTTGAAGAGATCTAAAGATTTTGATCTATTCCCAACAGTCAATCTGTTGATTCCTTGGTGGCTGGCCTGGCTGCCTCTCATCAATCAATCTGTGTTTATTGGACCTGTCTGTCTTTCCTTCCGGTTTCTCATCCTCACGCTCTTCTTCAGCCCCAGCCAAAATCTCTCTCTCTCTCTCACTCTCACTCTCACACAGGGATAGCAGGGGACATGATGACAGCAGTTAAATAACATTCTGATGATCTACTTTTCAAAATGTTGATTTATACTGTTTCCTTATAATTATTGGTGTCTACTGTATATGTAGGTGAGTTTGAAAATAGGCACCCAGTGGGTGAGGAATAATGCTGAATAATGTGAATTATACAAACCTACATCACAAAAATGGATGATGATCTTTAGGGAAGCAGTATGCAAAAATATTCAAGTGTTTACAGTAAAACAATGGAAAAAATCTTTAACTAATGACTTCAAATACATCCCATATATTTAAATTGCAGTATTTCACTTCCAGTCTAAATGATCAAATAAAAAAAAACTATATAATGAAATCAAGTAAATTAACTTTAAACAGCTGGTATCTGGGAGGAAAGGAGCAACAACACAGTGTTGTCTGGGTACACAGGACAGACATAAAGTAATGTGTAGTTATGCCTTACTGCAGTCACTGGTTGTGTATCATCTGCTTCCCAGCTTCGAACCAAAAAGCTGCTCTTATTGAAGCATTTCTCAAGTATTAAGTTGTTTTCTCATGTTTTCAGGAAACTTGTTATCACTTGTTTTCTCTTCAGATTTTTTCTGCCATTAGCGATTCTCCACTTTAAATTTCTGAGTGTTCCTCTGTTGTACCAGCCATGGAAATACTGATGTTTTAATTAAACAGAAAAGCTGGTCTAATAATAATAAATATTGCCCTCCATCGCTTCTCACTGGCCATTCTAGTGTCAATAGGTTAAATATAAATTATAATTGTTATTCCTTGCTTTGCTTAAGCTCTTATGACACTTTCAGTTTTTGACTTGCATCAGACAAAGATACAGTATGTTATTAAGATGTAATTTCAACCTTTTCTGAAGGCAAAGATTTGATCAACATTTGAACTGAATCTAAAGCAAACCACTGTCACAGTGGTTGAAACATGTAGTGTGTGAGCATGCTTCGGAATGCTGTTGTGGTGGTTCATTCAGTGCAAGCAAATACCTGATGGAATATTTCAAAGTCATGGCATAAGACCATAATGTGTCTTTTCTCAAGGGGGGCTCAGATGGGAAGAGAATTTGATCAACTTGTGCCCGAGGCTTTGAGAGCCTTTATCCGTCTACAAGAAAGCAAATTCCATAATCCGCCAAAACTGAGAGAGCCGTACTTTTAAGATACATAATCAGTTTAGGTAGAGACCCAAATAAATTCACCATCCATGGAGTCTTTCTACAGATTAGTTCATTCTGAAGTTCTCTCTCTTCTCTCTCTCTAGATGCGCTCTCTCTCGCGCGTGCCTCCACAGAGTCTAATCCTTCACTGTTTTTCAAATTACAACCAAGAATTAAATGAAGAGAATTACAGTACAAAATCAACTTCATACTTCTCTGAATCAAATCATTTACAATACATTAGAACACATTGTAATTATGTTCATTTCCAGCCCTTCTTTGAGAAAAATCCATCTCCCTTTTCTGTGCAGAAAAAAGAATCAATGAAAGATTAATCTATATCCCTGATATTGTACTGTGTACCTCATTCTTCCATCACAAAACAAACTTTAAAGGTTGTTCCAGTGTGGTTAATTGAAGACAGTTTAAATTCCTTAATAATGCTAATTTTCTCTGTATATTGAGGCACAACAGAAAGTTGCCCAAACCGTCTATACTAGTCATTCATTCACCAGCCCCTCAACACAATAGCCTCAAACTGTACACCACAATAAATCTACACCAAAAGGGAAACAATGTAACAAATTTCATTAAACCGAAGAAGTAGTTATGAACACCTCTAATTTAACAAAGGAAACAGTCATCAACACTTTTCATATCCTCCCACATGGGATGACTTGTCTGACTGTGCAGTGCTCTGCTAGCTAAATGGGTCTACACAGAATACGCAAACAGGGCCAACGGACCGTAGCGCAGTGTTTAAATGTTGTTTTTCGTCACAAATACACTCCGTCATTCAGCGCAGTTTATTTCAACCTCGAAATTGAACCCAACGTGTCATTCCTTGTGAAGACTGAGGGGCAGTATTGAGTTGGTTTTCAACGGAAGTCCCGCCCCTGTTTACATCACATCTTTTCCAGTATCCATTGTGGTATAAACATGGAAGAGATGGATGTTCTGTTACTTGGCTTCTACTACTTGCAAGCTTCCATTTTTGTGCTTTTTTTTCTTGATTTGCTATGCGCAATTATGTCTGTGTCCAGTTTTGAGGAGTGTCTGTGCAAGCTGGTGAGACTATAAGAGAACCTTTACAACCCTTCGATGTGGTTATATTCGGACAAGAACGCAAAAGACAGAAGCTGGAGGGACGGTTGTACTGATATCAAAGAAACATGAACTTCGCAATCTGAAAGGGTGAAGGAGATGAGGAGTGGGGCTGCTGCTGGTGTGTGTGACCTACCGACTGTCTGACAACTGGATTGGCTTCGTGTTCAAGTGAAATATTGTCAGACAGACACCAATATGCCAGTTAGAACATGTGAAATCAGAAACTGTGTTTGGGAAATGTACATTGCCTGTGTTGTTATCATAATGATTAGCAGGGTTAGTTCAAACATCTGAAAACAGACACTGTGTTGTGTGTGTGTGCTATTTAGATTGAGAGGTTTATGAAATCAGTACTTTTGAGTAAGCATTTCAACTCAAAAGGAGCCCATGGAGATGTTTTAAGATTGCGTGCAATTTATTTTAATGTATTCGCCATCTGCTTGTAGGTGTTGGAGGGCGGTGGTGTTTTGAACAGACCTGAGACAGAGCTCAGCCCTGAGGGCCCATCTACAGGTGGTTAATCTCCCCTTGGTTCATCATCTCTCTCTCTCTCTCTTCTCGGCCTGATTCAATTTAATTCAAGGGATTTATTGACATGGTAAACATATGTGACTCATATGTAGCAACATTTGAATTTCAGTTTTTTTACATTGGATATACAATGGTATATCATACACTGCATTTGAGGAAACAATGGGAAATTAATTCTGCTTTGAAAGTTGATCAACTTGTAAACTCACTTTTGAGAAAACCGTCTATCAATGTTTTGGTACTACTATTGGAGAGCCTTAGCCCCACCAATCTCTTTAAGGGTTGATCCGCTCATTCTGTACTAACTTGCCAGCTACTTCCAGACGAGCGAGCGAGAGAGAGAGAGAGAGAACAGCTCACTGAACATTATTCGCCATAGCAGAGCTGGTTAGGCTGTTACAGTATGTTATCCAGAGCGTTGGTGACTGCAACTGTGCTGTCAGATTGTCCATTCATAAATTCAGAGCGTTTCGTGTTCAGAATGCACACTGGACGCTCTGGCGAATAAGTAGGGTTGTTCCAAAATCTCTGACCTCACAACGACAGTCAAGCACCCAAGCTAACTGGTTAACATTGGCTAGCTACTTCCAGACACATAATAAGAGAACACCCAACTCTGACCATTTTACTCCACCTAGCAGAGGGGCTGTTTTCATGTTATCAAGAGCGTTGGTGACTGTAACAGTGCTCCTGGCAACAATTGAATTATGCTTTGTTGCTGACATTTACTGACACCAGACAAATTCAACGGGTGTTGAGTGTTAAAAAATTCATCAGTTATTCTGCACTCTGGCACGCTAAGACGAGAGTCTTTTGTTAAGAAATGTATCTAGATAGCTAGTTAGGTAAACAATGAATCACAATGCATGACGTAACATTAGTTAGCGAGTCAGCTAGCTAACATTAGCTAGCTAACACTACACTAACTTGAAATGAAAATACTTTGTCAAAATTAGAGTGGAGTCTATTGCTAATACATGTAGCTAGCTAGTTATCTAGCTAGCTAAACAATGGACCATAATTACAACTCATGACATTACTACCCTTCATGAATCTGCAGGTAGCTAACCAACCAGGTTCTATGGCTATAACTAGTCAAGCAAATGTGCCTGATATATGAAGAATAAGATCATACACATCATGTTAGCTAGCGACCCAGCCAGCTAATGTTAGCTAGATAACAGTACACTTCAAATGAAACCACTTTCTATCAAAATTAGAAACGTGTAATATCTGAAAATGTAGCTAGCCAGACTATCTTATCCGTATACATCATGGTTGAACGCGTCTCCTGTCGGTTGCCATGCACGATGTAATCCAGACTGGTGCCATGCACGATGTAATCCATCACCTTAGCTATCATACTCGGATTCCACTGATTTCAAAACTCGGTCCTCCAGAAAGTGGAGAGCATACACATAACGTTAGCTAGCGAGCCAGCCAGCTAATGCTAGCTCGCTAACAGTACAATTTAACTTGACATTAGGTTTATGTAGTTTTACTACACAAAGCTGCGTTTGACACGATTACCTAGACATACTGACCAGCTCCAATAGACAGACATGTGGTATATGGCAGACCAATCCAAACTAATCTCTCGGCATGTCCAGCCCACTCATTATCTCAGCCAATCATGGCTAACGGGAAGGTTGCCCACTTTTTCTGTGGCTAAACCAACTAGGCTCGGAATTTAACAGTTTTATTCGTATTTACAGATGGCGTACCAGTTTGATATTAAGGCACATGAAAGTTCACATGTTCGAGAAGGCATTTCTGCCAAAGAATGCATTTTGATAAAAAAATATTGTTTAAGTTCAAACAGCTCTCCTGTGAAGTTGTGACTTGCGACATATGCCTAGTTTCCTGAATCAGGTCTTAACATTGCCAAAGCAAGTGAATTCATCACCTTCACGACCCCTCTCCCCAACCCCCAGGCCTTTCTAACCAACACCCAACGCACCGTCCAGGCACACCTTTGCTCTCTGCCCTGCAACTCTATCAACCTCCGCCACATCAACCTCCGCCACATCTGCTGCCAAGGCAGCAGCTACTATTCCTGGGGTCCAGCAAAATTAAGGCAGTTTATACAATTTTAAAACATTACAATACATTCACAGATTTCACAACACACTGTGTGCCCTCAGGCCCCTACCCCACCACTACCACATATCTACAGTACTAACTCCATGTGTGTGTATAGTGCATATGTTATCGTGTATGTGTGTGTATGCATGTGTCTGTGCCTATGTTTGTGTTGCTTCAACATTCCCCACTGTTCCATAAGGTGACCTCTTGTGGCATGTCTTGTGGGGTATGCATGGGTGTCCGAGCTGTGTGACAGTTGTTTAGACAGACAGCTCGGTACTTTCAACATGTCAATACCTCTCATAAATACAAGTAGTGATGAAGTCAATCTCTCCTCCACTTTGAGCCAGGAGAGATTGACATGCATATTACTAATATTAGCTCTCTGTGTACATCCAAGGGCCAGCCGTGCTGCCTTGTTCTGAGCAAATTGCAATTTTTTGGCACACGACTGAACAGTAGTCAAGGTGCAACAAAAATAGGGCCTGTAGGACCTGCCTTGTTGATAGTGTTGAGAGGTTAAGCTTTATTACGGACAGACTTCTCCCCATCTTAGCTACTTTTGAATCAATATGTTTTGACCATGACAGTTTACAATCCAGGGTTACTCCAAACAGTTTAGTCATCAGAACTTGCTCAATTTCCACATTATTTATTTCAAGATTTAGTTGGACACTCATTCTCATGTACCATAGCAGGAAATTCCTCATTGAAAGGACACTACACAACACAAGGTTAGTTAAATGTCTTGAGGGAATTTATGACAAACTAAAACAACAAGGGTGAAGTGACTGTCATTATGGTAGTTGTTGTGATTTGTAGTGTGAAAAAAAACAGCAAAACCAAGTGACTAGCTCACAACATGATACACTATATATACAAAAGTATCTGGACACTCCTTCAAATTAGTGGATTTGGATATTTCTGCCACAACCTTTCTTGACAGGTGTATAAAAAATTGAGCACACATTGGCAGTAGATTGGGATTTCTGAAGAGCTCAGTGACTTTCAACATGGCACAGTCATTGGATGCCACCTTTCCAACAAGTCAGTTCACAAAACTTAACTGAAAGTGCTGTTATTGTGAAGTGGAAACGTCTAGGAGCAACAACGGCTCAGCTACGAAGTGGTAGGCCACACAAGATCACAGAACGGGACCGCTGAAATACATAGCATGCAAAAATTGCCTGTCATTGGTTGCAACACTCACTACCGAGTTCCAAACTGCCTCTGGAAGCAACGTCAGCACAATAACTGTTAGTCGGGAGCTTCATGAAATTGATTTCTATGGCCGAGCAGATGCACACAAGCCTAAGATCACCATGTGCACTGCCAAGAGTTGGCTGGAGCTTGCCACCATTGGACTCTGGAAACATGTTCTCTGGAGTGATGAATCACGCTTTACCATCTAGCAGTCCGACGGACAAATTTGGGTTTGGCGGATGCCAGGAGAACGCACAAATGCATAGTGCCAACTGTAAAGTTTGTCCACATACACTACATGACCAAAAGTATGTGTGCACATGTTTTCCAAACCACACTCCAACATTTACTGTACCGTGTTGATGACTCTGTGTTGTCAGTGTCCGGTAATTTTGGAGGGCCACGCAGGCCTTCACAATGGTCTCAGCATTCTCTCAGGCAACCTCAATGCCTCGTCCAAGAATCTTCCATCTTGCAGCAAGAAAAAAAAACTGCAACGGATTGGCTAGTGAAACGCACACAAGGCACCCCTATTGGACCAACAAACTGTCAATCGACACAGATCAGGTGAGCCAGTGAACAGATTGCTGATTTGCTCTACAGCTATAAGATCGGGTGCACTGCAAACGTCAGTTTGAAAGAAGAGAGGATAACCATAATAAATAATTATGCAGCTCTAAAAATGTTGGGTGATCAAGAATATGAACTGTTTACTTTGAAAGTTCACCAGCAATGGAGTAACAATTGCTAGCATAGGCCTACTGGTCATTTGGTATGTAACAATTGCTTGAAATGTATAATTTACTGATGAAGCTTGTATTTGGGATATGCAGTCTTCACTTGCGCTTTCCTAACTCCCACCAGTGGAGAGTGCTTTTTTCCTCTTTTAGAAATGTTTGCTGTTGCTTTTACATGTTTAAATGCATAGGCCCTATGTGGTAAGTCTATTTACATCCAATACTACAATAATTGCTAGTGTTTCATCATTCCATCCCATTACCATTTATTGCAACATATAGACATTTCTGTTTCATGTTTGATAGGCCTACGATACATTTTAATTTAGCCAATAATTTCTTACTCTGCTATGAGTTAGCACAATGTTTATAGTGCACATTAACATAATTGCCAATTGGGTAATTGTATGGTCCTGGTGGCCAAGTTATTTTATTATGTAGGCCTACCTGTTTGAGCTCCTGTGAGACAGATTCGATTTGGTTTCTCAAGGGGAGGCTGTACAGTCTTGCCCTCCACCTGTGTCCGTTCAGCTAGGACAGGTTAAGCCAGTGTATATTAGGTAAATCTACTTGTATATTATGTATGATATGGCACTTTCACAATTGGATCATTAAGGCCTGTAAATAAATCTACCCTCTGAGCACATCAACCTGCCTTGCCTTCTGCTGATTACATGCCCTTTCAACTGCTACAGGGTCCCTATTTTACAATTACATAGTCTTATCCAAATGTGTTGTAAACAAAATAATGAAAAGGGCTGTCTGGTAGCCTCAATATATATAGACAAAGATTTGTAGTTGAACAAGGCGTAGCATGTATAGATTTTTTTTTACTTGACTTGAGACTTGACTTACATGCTGACCACACCACTCGCATGCGTGCGACATCGCGCGCATGTTGATTTTGTCCACCCACACCAGACGCGATCAGGACACGCAGGTTGAAATATCAACAAACTCTGAACCAACTATATTAATTTGGGGACAGTTCAAAAAGCATTAAACATTTATGGCAATTTAGCTAGCTAGCTAACATTGTGTTGTTATTTTACCTGAAATGCACAAGGCCCTCTACTCCGACAATTAATCCACAGATAAAAGGATAAACCGAGTTTGTTTCTAGTAATCTCTCCTCCTTCAGGCTTCTTCTTCATCTTTGGACTTTAAATGGCGGTTGGCAACCAACTTTAAGTTGTTTTCTGGAGTGTGGACCTCAGTTCATCTTTCAATCACCGCTCCCGAGTATACTACTCGCCAATGTCCAGTCTCTTGACTGGGTTGCCTTCCAGAGAGACATCCGAGATTGTAACGTTCTCTGTTTCACGGAAACATGGCTCACTCGGGATACGTTATCAAAGTCGGTACAGCCACCTGGTTTCTTCACGCATCGCATCGCCAGAAACAAACATCTCTCTGGTAAGAAGAAGGGCAGGGGTGTATGCCTTATGATTAACGAGTTGTGGTGTGATCATAACAACATACAGGATCTCAAGTACTTTTGTTCACCTGACCTAGAATTCCTTACAATCAAATGCTCTTAGATTATAATCACAGTCGTGTATATCCCCCCCTATCAGACACCTCGACGGCCCTGAAAGAACTTCATTGGACTCTATGCAAACTAGAAACGACATACCACGAGGCTGTATTTATTGTAGCTGGGGATTTTAACGAGACTAATTTGAAAACAGGGCTCCCTAAAGTTTATCAGGATATCAGCATTTTATCGGCAAAATTCTGGATCATTGTTACTCTAACTTCCGCGACGCATACAAAGCCCTCCATCGCCCTCCTTTCAGCAAATCTGACCACGACTCCATTTTGTTGCTCCCAGCCTATAGACATAAACTAAAAACAGGAAACGCCCGTACTCTGGTCGGACCAGCGTTGAACAGACCTATCTGATTCCACACTACAAGATTCAATCACGTGGACTGGGATATGTTCCGGATAGCGTCGGACAATAACATTGGGGTATACGCTGATTCGGTGAGCGAGTTTAGTGCATCAGTGATGTTGTACCACAGCGACTATTAAAACCTTCCCCAACCAGAAACTGTGGATTAATGGCAGCATTCGCGCAAAACTGAAAGCGCGAACCACTGATTTTAATCAGGGCAAGGCGACCGGAAACATGACAGAATACAAACAGTGTAGCCATTCCCTCCTCAAGGCAATCAAACAAGCTAAGCATCAGCATAGAGACAAAGTAGACTCGCAATTCAACGGCTCAGACACGAGAGGTATGTGGCAGGGTTTACAGTCAATCATGGACAACAAAAAAGTAAACCAGCCCCGTCGCGGACCCCGATGTCTTGCTCCCAGACAAACTAAACAACTTCTTTGCTCGCTTTGAGGACAATACAGTGCCACTGACACGGCCCACTACCAAAACCTGCGGGCTCTCTTTCACCGCAGCCAACGTGAGTAAAACATTTAAACGTGTTAACCCTCGCAAGGCTGCTGGCCCAGATGGCATCCCTAGCCGCGTCCTCAGAGGATGACCAGCTGGCTGGTGTGTTTACGGACATATTAAATCAATTCTTATCCCAGTCTGCTGTTCCCACGTGCTTCAAGAGGGCCACCATTGTTCCTGTTCCAAAGAAAGCTAAGGTAACTGAGCTAAATGACTATCGCCCCGTAGCACGCACTTCTGTCATCATGAAGTGCTTTGAGAGACTAGTCAAGAATCATATCACCTCCAACCTACCTGACACCCTAGACCAACTCCAATTTGCTTACTGCCCCAATTGGCTTACTGCCCCAAACCTGATCTCGTCGATCGTCCACAAGCAATTCTCTCCAGACCTCGCACGATGCTAGGCTAACCTCGAGGATGTCGAAGGTATCCACAATGCTAAGGCAGCTTCAGTCTCCAATAGGTCTTTCTTAACAAAATAATAATACTCCCTTGTAAAAAATAAAATCAGGATTTCCCTTACTCTGTAGGTATGTCTTTGTTCTCTCCTTATCATCTCCTTTAGTCGTTTTTCTTCACCACACCGATAACATCTCTCCTCTCCATTTTTTTCAACATCTCCCCCCTACAGTGCCTTGCAAAAGTATTCATCCTCCTTGGCGTTTTTCCTTTTTGTTGCATTACAAACTGTCATTTAAATATATTTTTATTTGGATTTCACGTAATGGACATACATAAAATAGTCGACATTGGTGAAGTTAAATTTAAAAAATAACTTTGCGTGCATATGTTGTGCGTGCATATGCATTCACCCCCTTTGCTATGAAGCCCCTAAATAAGATCTGGTGCAACCAATTACCTTCAGAAGTCACATAATTAGTTAAATATAGTCCACCTGTGTATAATCTGTGTCACATGATCTCAGTATATATACACCTGATTTGAAAGGCCCCAGTGGCTGTAACACCACTAAGCAAGGGGCAGCACCAAGCAAGCGGCACCATGAAGACCAAAGAGCTCTCCAAACAGGTCAGGGACAAAGTTGTGGAGAAGTACAGATAAGGTTTGGGTTATATATATTTTTTTTTACTTTTAACATCCCACGGAGCACCATTAAATCCATTATTAAAAAATTGAAAGAATATGGCACCACAACAAACCTGCCAAGAGAGGGCCGTCCACCAAAACTCACGTGCCAGGCAAGGATGGCATTAATCAGAGAGGCAACAAAGAGACTAAAGATAACCCTGAAGGAGCTGCAAAGCTCCACAGCCGGAGATTGGAGTATCTGTCCATAGGACCCCTTTAAGCCGTACACTCCACAGAGCTGGGCTTTATGGAGAGTGGACAGAAAAAAGACATTGCTTAAAGAAAAAATAAGCAAACACGTTAGGTGTTCGCCAAAAGGCATGTGGGAGACTCCCCAAACATATGGAAGAAGGTACTCTGGTCAGATGAGACTTTTAAATTAAGCTTTTTGGCCATCAAGGAAAACGCTATGTCTGGCGCAAACCCAACACTCATCACCCCGTGAACACCATCCCCACAGCTTCGTTGTGGGGATGTTTTTCATTGGCATAGACTGGGAAACTGGTCAGAATTGAAAGAATGATGGATGGCGCTAAATACATGGAAATTCTTGAGGGAAACCGGTTTCAGTCTTCAAGAGATTTGAGACTGGGACGGAGGTTCACCTTCCAGCAGGACAATGACCCTAAGCATACTGCTGAAGCAACACTCAAGTGGTTTAACCTCTCTAGGAGTGGCAGCTGGGGTGACGGTTTTGGAGCGTCTGGCGTGCCCAAAGTAAAATGCTTGCCACTCAGGCTCAGAAAATAGGATATGCACATAATTAGTACTATTGGATAGGAAACACTGAGGTTTCCAAAAGTGTTAACATAATGTCTGTGAGTATAACAGAACTCATTTGGCAGGCAAAAACCAGAGAACATTCCATCCGGAAATGTCATTCTGGTGGCTTATGGCCCACTTTGAGAGAGTGCCTGATGAAAACCACTATATAGTCCTGTGACTTACATCATGGATACCGAAGGTGACCTACAGTCGTCACATATATATTTCATAGTATCGTTAGCCTTGATTACACAACTTATCCATCCCCAAAACCACTCTCCTCGAGAAAAAGCCAACGTGCAAAAACCCGCGTGCAAACCGACTCGCCAGGTGAAATAAACTGAATATATTGCAAATCCACTGGTAGGTTGAGAAAGATGATCACTTTTATTCATAAAAGGATAGCTAAGGATGCATTTTAATTGGTTTTTGTTTTGTTCTCTTCCCGTTGGATTTTCTGAACACAAGGCGCCAACCAAACGGAGATTTATGGATATAATAAATGACTTTTTCTAACCAAATACCCATGGATTGTCTTCATTGGACACGGGAAGCCCTCAGCAGAAGTTCTACAAAAGGTAAGGCACAGGTTTTCCCTGTGAAATGCATTTTCTATGGACCGCGCTGGCTAATGATTTCATGGTAATGGAAAATATTGAAGGTGCTACCCTCAAACAATCAGATGTAGTGCTTTCGCCGTAAAGCCTTTTTGAAATCTGACAACGCTGTGATATTGCCAAGAAGCAGAGCTTTTGATGAGTATGAAACACTTGTATATTGATGCATGTTTAATAATTCAACTTTTGGATTTTGCCTTGCATTTCACCTGGTAGTGAGGTGCCCCACCACTCCAACTTCTTAGGGAGCGGCAGGTGAGGTGACGGTTTTGGAGAGTCTGGCGTGCCCAAAGCAAAATGCCTGCCACAGGCTCAGAAAATAGGATATGCACATAATTTGTACTATTGGATAGGAAACACGCTGAAGTTTCTAAAAGTGTTAACATAATGTCTGTGAGTATAACAGAACTCATTTAGCAGGCAAACACCAGAGAAAAAAACATCCGGAAATCAGTTTCTGGTGACCTTTGGCTCTGTTAGACACACTCCCTATTGAATCTATTTGTTACCAGGACTGAGACTGCAGTACCTATGGCTTCCACTAGATGTCAGCAGTCTATATACAAAGACTCAGAGAGATTGGAGTAAACACAATGAATAGGTACAGGAAATGGCATGGGGACCTGAAATGTCAACAAGTTTTCTCGGGCGCGAGTCTGGCTGGAGCGCCCCACTTTTTTTTACTTATATAAGGTATAGGTGACCATACGAGTGAAATATTATCGCTAATATTCATAAAAGGACAAGTGTATAGGTATAGGTTGAACGCGTTCTCGTCACGTTTCAATGGGCGATTCGACGTTGGATTTTCTGAACAATACGCACCAACCAAACGGAGATTTATGGATATAATAAATGACTTTTTCTAACAAAATAACCATTGGATGTCTTCGTTGGACACTTGGGAAGCCCTCAGCAGAAGTTCTTCAAAAGGTAAGGGATTTGTTTTCACTGTGAAATGTGTTTTGTGTGAACCGCGATGGTTTATGAATTTATGCTAATGGAAAAAATATTGGAGGTGCTACCCTCAAACAATCAAATGTGGTGCTTTCGCCGTAAAGCCTTTTTGAAATGTGACAACGCTGTGATATTGCCAAGAAGCAGAGCTTTTGATGACTATGCAACACTTGTATATTGATGAATGTTTAATAATTCAACTTTTGGATTTTGAATTTGGCGCCCCACCACTCCCTAAGTAGTTAAACACCCATACACATACTAGAGCTTATACACATTGGCCTATATATGAGCCCAAGCCTGAATAATAATGATTGTGCCGTTTGTAATACAATACATATCCTACCACATATTATGCACCTCAGAAAAACATTAAAAAAATGGATTTAAGATGTCTTTAATTGGTCTAGACTATATTCCAAAATTAAACAAATTATGCATACTGGATGGGCTGGTTACGTTATGCTACACTCCAAAGTTTCTATTCATGAGTCTGGGAGAGAACGTATAGGCCTAGGCAATGCTGTTTGTTCATTGATTGTGCAGGGTGGCTTTAGGTGAACAGATGATCTCCGCATGTGTGGTTCCCACCGTGAAGCATGGAGGAGGAGGCGTGATGGTGTGGGGGTGCTTTCTGGTGACACTGTCTGTGATGTATTTAGAATTCAAGGAACACTTAACCAGCACTTAACCAGCATTCTGCAGTGATACGCCATCACATCTGGTTTGCACTTAGTGGGACTATCATTTGTTTTTCAGCAGGACAATAACCCAACACACCTCCAGGCTGTGTAAGGAATATTTGACCAAGAAGGAGAGTGATGGAGTGCTGCATCAGATGACCTGGCCTCCACAATCACCCAACCGCAACCCAATTGAGAGGGTTTGGGAAGAGTTGCAGCACAGAGTGAAGGAAAAGCAGCCACAAGTGCTCAGCATATGTGGGAACTCCTTCAAGACTGTTCAAAAAGCATTCCAGATGAATCTGGTTGAGAGAATGCAAAGCTGACATCAAGGCAAAGGATAACTACTTGGAATAATTTCAAATATATAATATATTTTGATTTGTTTAACACTTTTTTGGTTACTACATGATTCCATATGTGTCATTTCATTGGACAGTGCAGTTAGATTAATAAGAATTTAAGGTTTCTACCCATATCAGATATGTCTATGTCCTGGGAAATGTTCTTGTTACTTAAAACGTCATGCTAATCACATAGCGCACGTCAGCTCAACCGTCCCGTGGGGGGGACACCGATCACGTAGAGGTTAAAAAAGCCAGCTTTAATATCCACCTCTGGCTTCCCTCTCCCCTTGCTTGCAACACATTTATGGATTTGAGGGAGGAGAGAGAGAAATATTTTCAAAACTCTGCCATGAGACCGCCATCTCAGTTCATTGTGAAATATCAAGTCGTTGTATTCTGTCTGCTATTCTTCCAGCAACTCGCAGAATTGCACGGTGATTCAGTGCCCTCGCAATAATAATGTTCACCACGTGCACGACTTGCTGCATCACATTCTGTAAGTCACAGTCTTTGAGTTTAGCCACAAGTGCTTCCTGATGAATGATACAAGGAAACATAACAAATTCAGGAATATCCTCTCTCTTTCTCATCAGGCCTATGAGTCCCGTCTCTTTCCCTCGCGTGTTTGGGGTGCCATCAGTGCACACAGATGCCAGATTAGACCAGTCAATATTATTATCTGCAAAAAATGTAAAAAGGGCTTTCAGAATATCCTCCCCTCGTGTTTGTCCCTGAAGGGGCAGTAAAACATAAACGTTCCTCTCTGAACGACATGTTTTAAGGGAAGCGGACCCAAACACATAATTGGGCAATGTCACTTACATCAGTACTTTCCTCAAGCGCAATACAAAAACACGGCACCACGAATATGTCCGTAATCAGTTGCTTACCAATGTCCTCGTCGATGTCTTCCATGTGTCTTGTTATGGTCGAGTATGAGAGTTGCAGTCCCTTAATTTGCTTTAAAATAGCTTCCTTGTTTGTGAATTCGGCATACAATATTTTGGTTAAGGCCAAAAAACATTATTTGACAATCTCCGCGTCTGTGAAGGCTTTCTTGTTTCTCGCGAGTATCCAAGCAATCTCATATGTTGCCTCTGTCGTTATCTCTGCAACAGTGCTGGATCTGTCCATAATTTGTTGCTGTTGCGCTATTTTGTTGTTTCTGGTTGCTTTGTGGCAGATATGTTTTTTCAAAGTAGGCATGGTGTGACTGGAAATGTGGCTCTAAATGTGCTTGTTTAAAACAATTGACTGCCTTCTGGCAATCATGCAGTACAAAAAATTACTTGTCTGTCCATTTCTCTTGGAACTTTCTGTGTTCTTCTTGAATTGACCGTTAACCGTCTCTTAGCCACCGGAGGCACGTTAGCCACGTTAGCTACATTAGCTAGCTTCATTTCCCCGCCGCCATCTTCCTGATTTTCCTGCTTTTCCGGTGGTTGGTCATTCAAAGCTGTCACGTTGTTCTTCAGCTCTTCCCCCTCATTTTCATTGTCAATAGATGTACGTTTCTTTTTTACAATAAACCGATCCTTGTTGACCAGAATTAAAATTAGCTAGTAGCAAACTGATATGTATCGGTAGCTGTAGCTGAGCAGTTGCGTTCTAGTTCAGCCTTTCTGTTCAACAGCTGCGCTATACTGCCATCTATCTGCTGTCCAGGGATCAATTGATGTATTCAATGACGTGATTCAGGCCTGTATTAAACACATTGAACTGAAATTGTATCATCGTTATGTATTATTAAGGAAAATCAGTGCAAACAAAGGGCTCGCGGGGCCACATAGCCAGATGATACAATAATAGGCCAACTCATATTCTGTTCATCTGAAATACATTTTCTTCATAGCTAAACTAAAATAATGGATTTATTGTTATGGTGTACAGTTGTGGCCAAAAGTTTTGAGAATGACACAAATATTAATTTCCACAGTTTGCTACTTCAGTGTCTTTTAGATATTTTTGTCAGATGTTACTATGGAATACTGAAGTATAATTACAAGCATTTCATAAGTGTCAAACATTTATTGACAATTACATGAAGTTGATGCAAAGAGTCAATATTTGCAGTGTTGACCCTTCTTTTTCAAGACCTCTGCAATCCGCCCTAGCATGCTGTCAAATAACTTCTGGGCCACATCCTGACTGATGGCAGGCCATTCTTGCATAATAAATGCTTGGAGTTTGTCAGAATTTGTGGGGGTTTGTTTGTCCACCCGCCTCTTGAGGATTGACCACAATTCTCAATGGGATTAAGGTCTGGGGAGTTTCCTGGCCATGGACCTAAAATATCGATGTTTTGTTACCCGGGCCACTTTGTTATCACTTTTGCCTTATGGCAAGGTTCTCCATCATGCTGGAAAAGGCATTGTTTGTAACCAAACTGTTCCTGGATGGTTGGGAGAAGTTGCTCTCAGAGGATGTGTTGGTACCATTCTTTATTCATGGCTGTGTTCTTAGGCAAAATTGTGAGTGAGCCCACTCCCTTGGCTGAGAAGCAACCCCACACATGAATGGTCTCAGGATGCTTTACTGTTGGCATGACACAGGACTGATGGTAGCACTCACCTTGTCTTCTCCGGACAAGCTTTTTTTCCGGATGCCCCAAACAATCAGAAAGGGGATTCATCAGAGAAAATGACTTTACCCCAGTCCTCAGCAGTCCAATCCCTGTACCTTTTGCAGAATATCAGTCTGTCCCTGATGTTTTTCCTGGAGAGAAGTGGCTTCTTTGCTGCCCTTCTTGACACCAGGCCATCCTCCAAATGTCTTCGCCTCACTGTGCATACAGATGCACTCACACCTGCCTGCTGCCATTCCTAAGCAAGCTCTGTACTGGTGGTGCCCCGATCCCGCAGCTGAATCAACTTTAGGAGACGGTCCTGGCGCTTGCTGGACTTTCTTAGCGCCCTGAAGCCTTCTTCACATCAAATGAACCGCTCTCCTTGAAGTTGTTGATGATCCGATAAATGGTTGATTTAGGTGAAATCTTACTTGAAACAATATCCTTGCCTGTGAAGCCCTTTTTGTGCAAAGCAACGATTTCGGCACGTGTTTCCTTGCAGGTAACCATGATTGACAGAGGAAGAACAATGATTCCAAGCACCACCCTCCTTTTGAAGCTTCCAGTCTGTTATTCGAACTCAATCAGCATGACAGAGTGATCTCCAGCCTTGTCCTCGTCAACACTCACACCTGTGTTAACGAGAGAATCACTGACATGATGTCAGCTGGTCCGTTTGTGACAGGGCTGAAATGCAGTGGAAATGTTTTTTGGGGATTCAGTTCATTTGCATGGCAAAGAGGGACTTTGCAATTAATTGCAATTCATCTGATCACTCTTCATGACATTCTGGAGTATATGCAAATTGCCATCATACAAACTGAGGCAGTAGACTTTGTGAAAATAAAATATTTGTCATTCTCAAAACTTTTGCCCACGACTGTATATTAAATTGATTTATTTGACTTGTTAAAATGTAGATGTTCCAAAGGCACTTGCATGTGTATGTTAATTAACGGTCAATTACCGTTAGACCGGCAGACACTTGCATGACAATAACCGGCAGACAAAATTTCATAACCACCACAACCTTAGACAGGAAATGTATATTCTCCATCGTCCCCTGTTCAGTGGACAAACTCGCCATTTTCTCTGTTTCTTTTGCTTCTCCTCCTGAGTATTAAGAGCAGTTCAAGCTCTTGCTTTTCAAACTCTAGCAATTTCAATTCATAGAGAGACATGTTTGCTTCTGCTTCTGTAGCTAAAAAGTAGCGTCATAAAGCATAGAACCCCAGATTAGCCTGACATGTAGCTAGCTAACTAGCTAGTATATATAAACAGGCATCTAACACCGGATCCGGAAATTCAAATGTCATCGCTAGCTAGAGTAAAAAAGTGCCACGGCCCCTCTTGCTTGGTAAGCTACTCTGGCTCCCCAAGCCCCCTAGTGGATTTACACTACACAAGGTGGACTTCTTCTCTGGGTGTAATGCAACAAAAAGAGCCCGCTGCCCCAAAAAAACGACTCCACTGACAAACATGCATGCATGTAGATCTACGCACGTAAATTGTGTAGCCTCCTTAACAGAGAGGATCATCTGATATCACTGCTTTCATCCCTGTGTCATCAAGGTCGCAGTGATAGCCAACATCAACATGAAATGTGTGTTGTTTTAAAAGATTGTAGAGAGGCAGAGAGGGAGAGAGAATCAGATATTTTTATTTATTTAACCTTTATTTTAGACATTGAGACCTACAGTAGGTCTTAACTGAATGAGAATCACACTACCAAATAGGCGTATAGAGGGCTTGCAGTTGACTACGACGCCTCCTGGTGGCCATGTTGGAAGACCACCGCATTAATTCTTCTGACAACAACAGACGAGTGGCTACTCCAAACTGCATGATCACAGTGTCTAAAACTAGTTGATTCATCACCACGGTCATTTTCTGTAGAGTATTTGGCTGCTCTAACAAGGCAGGAAAGACAACAGGGGAACAATATGTTTACAGATTCCCCGCAATCATGCAACACAATTGGTGACACCAAGATAAGAACTGTCAGAAAAGAGAAGAAACCTTTTGGCCCATCAAGACCTGAACCCAGACGACTTTCAGTTGAGCGTACTAGCGCTGTGCCTTCTACCAGAAGTTGATGCTGTTGCTATGCAACTTCTTGCTAGCTTTTGAATCATGTATGACACTTGTATTTCCATGAATATTTAATACAGTGAGGGAAAAAAGTATTTGATCCCCTGCTGATTTTGTACGTTTGCCCACTGACAAAGAAATGATCAGTCTATAATTTGAATGGTAGGTTTATTTGAACAGCGAGAGACAGAATAACAGCAAATAAATCCAGAAAGACGCATGTGAAACATTTTATAAATTGATTTGCATTTTAATGAGGGAAATAAGTATTTGTACAAGTATAAGTACTCTTAAAGGGAGTGCTCCTAATCTCAGCTTGTTACCTGTATAAAAGACACCTGTCCACAGAAGCAATCAATCAATCAGATTCCAAACTCTCCACCATGGCCAAGACCAAAGAGCTCTCCAAGGATGTCAGGGACAAGATTGTAGACCTACACAAGGCTGGAATGGGCTACAAGACCATCACCAAGCAGCTTGGTGAGAAGGTGACAACAGCTGGTGCGATTATTCGCAAATGGAAGAAACACAAAAGAACTGTCAATCTCCCTTGGCCTGGGGCTCCATGCAAGATCTCACCTCGTGGAGTTGCAATGATCATGAGAACGGTGAGGAATCAGCCCAGAACTACACGGGAGGATCTTGTCAATGATCTCAAGGCAGCTGGGACCATAGTCACCAATAAAACAATTGGTAACACACTACGCCGTGAAGGACTGAAATCCTGCAGTGCCCGCAAGTTCCCCCTGCTCAAGAAAGCACATATACATGCCCATCTGAAAGATTCAGAGGACATCTGGGTGAAAGTGTTGTGGTCAGATGAGACCAAAATGGAGTTCTTTGGCATCAACTCAACTCGCCGTGTTTGCAGGAGGAGGAATGCTGCCTATGACCCCACCGTCAAACATGGAGGTGGAAACATTATGCTTTGGGGGTGTTTTTCTGCTAAGGGGACAGGACAACTTCACCGCATCAAAGGGACGATGGACGGTGCCATGTACCGTCAAATCTTGGGTGAGAACCTCCTTCCCTCAGCCAGGGCATTGAAAATGGGTCGTGGATGGGTATTCCAGCATGACAATGACCCAAAACACACAGCTAAGGCAACAAAGGAGTGGCTCAAGAAGAAGCACATTTAGGTCCTGGAGTGGCCTAGCCAGTCTCCAGACCTTAATCCCATAGAAAATCTGTGGAGGGAGCTGAAGGTTTGAGTTGCCAAACGTCATCCTCGAAACCTTAATGACTTGGAGAAGATCTGCAAAGAGGAGTGGGACAAAATCCCTCCTGAGATGTGTGCAAACCTGGTGGCCAACTACAAGAAACGTCTGACCTCTGATTGCCAACAAGGGTTAAGTCATGTTTTGCAGAGGGGTCAAATACTTATTTCCCTCATTAAAATGCAAATCAATTTATAACATTTTTCACATGCGTTTTTCTGGATTTTGTTGTTGTTATTCTGTCTCTCACTGTTCAAATAAACCTACCATTAAAATTATAGACTGATCATTTCTTTGTCAGTGGGCATTTCTTTGTCAACGTACTAAATCAGCAAGGGATCAAATACTTTTTTCCCTCACTGTATTACTATTTTTGTAATTTGAATTTGGCGCTCTGCTAGCATCCCACCGATCCCTAATAAGTTTTAACTAACATACACTACCGGTCAAAAGTTTGGGTCACTTAGAAATGTCCATTAAAATAACATCAAATTGATCAGAAATACAGTGAAGACATTGTTAATGTCGTAATTGACCATTGTAGTTGGAAACGGCTGTTTTTTTATGGAATATCTACATAGGCGTACAG
This sequence comes from Hucho hucho, assembly GCA_003317085.1. Lineage (NCBI taxonomy): Eukaryota > Metazoa > Chordata > Actinopteri > Salmoniformes > Salmonidae > Hucho > Hucho hucho. The sequence goes on along the minus strand of QNTS01000073.1, from coordinate 1,167,923 downwards.
AGGCCCATTATCAGCAACCATCACTCCTGTGTTCCAATGGCACGTTGTGTTAGCTAATCCAAGTGTATCATGTTAAAAGGATAATTGATCATTAGAAAACTTTTTTGCAATTATCTTAGCACAGCTGGAAACTGTTGTCTGATTAAAGAAGCAATACAACTGGCCTTCTTTAGACTAGTTGGTATCTGTACCATCAGCATTTGTGGGTTCAATTACAGGCTCAAAATGGCCAAAAACATAGAATTTCTTCTGAAACTCGTCAGGCTATTCCATGCGAGAAATTGCTAAGAAACTGAAGATCTCGTACAACGCTGTGTACTACTCCCTTCACAGAACAGAGCAAACTGTCTCTAACCAGAATAGAAAGAGGAGTGGGAGGCCCCGGTTCACAACTGAGAAAGAGGACAAGGACATCAGAGTGTCCAGTTTGAGAAACAGACGCCTCACAAGTCCTCAACTGGCAGCTTCATTAAATAGTACCCGCAAAACACGTCTCAACGTCAACAGTGAAGAGGCAACTCTGGGATGCTGGCCTTCAACAGTCTTAAGCTGTGCTAACATAATTTGCAAAAAGGGTTTTCTAATGATCAATCAATTAGCCTTTTAAAATGATACATTTGTATTAGCTAACACAACGTGCCATTGGAACACAGGAGTGATGGTTGATGATAATGGGCCTCTGTACACCTATGTAGATATTCCATAAAAATATCTGCGGTTTCCAGCAACAACAGTCATTTATAACATTAAATATGTCTACACTGTATTTCTGTCAATTTTATGTTATTTTAATGGACAAAAAATGTGCTTTTCTTTCAAAAACAAGGACATTTCTAATTGGCCCCAAGCTTTTGAATGGTAGTGTATGGTATGTAAGAATAGCGTAGATAACAAATTGTCAGCCAACGTAACGTAACTTATTTAAAAGTCATTACTTTATTACATTGCTCAACATTTTCTTAACATTTGTCATAATTAGTTGAAGCAATGAATTTGTATCTGCTCTGGTCGGATTTTGGCTGCATATTTTCCGCCGTTTTCTTCACATCTGAAAAAGTTGTAAAGCCACGGCCATTTTCTGAAGAATTGCATTATGGGCCCTTAAAGCACGGAAATGGTGTCCACTGCTTGTATACTTCTTATTTTGGCAAATGTAGTATGAGATCTGGGAACCTTTGGCATTCTAACTATATCCATACTATGACCAATAAACATACTACATACTCATTTACGCCACAAATAGTATGGTTAGTGCGGTTAGTATGAGTATTCGAACACAGCTTAAGTTAGCCCAAATTAGCTAACTAGATAGCTTGTAGTCTAGCATGTGTGGCGTGAGTTGAACATTTTGGGGAAGCTATTTTTCAACATAAAAATTCACAAAGGATTGCTTGCCTCTATCATCGCATTTCCAGACAACTGTAAGCCTACTCTTGCTAATGTTATGAGTAGATTGGATAGTGATAATTTAGGCTATTAATAAGGTCGGTTTATAGGTTATATCAGAGACATTTCCTTTGCATGGGAAAAATGTGGCCTTTTGTCACGCCCTGATCTGTTTCACCTGTCTTTGTGGTTGTCTCGACCCACCTCCAGGTGTCTCCTGTTTTCCCCATTAGTCCCCGGTGTATTTATCCCTGTTTCCTGTCTCTTTGTGCCAGTTCATCTTGTTTTGCCAAGTCAACCAGCGTTTCTCGTAGCGCCTTGTTTTTTCCTAGCCCTCCTGGTTTTGACCCTTGCCTGTCCTGACGCCGTATCCGCCTGCCTGACAACTCTGCCTGTCCTGACCTCGATCCTGCCTATCCCCTTGTATCGTTTGGACTCGGACCTGTTCACTGAACCCCTGCCTGTCCTGACCTCGAGCCTGCCTATCCCCTTGTACTGTTTGGACTCGGACCTGTTCACTGAACCCTTACCTGTCCTGACCTTGAGCCTGCCTATCATCTGGTACTGTTTGGACTCTGACCTGGTTTAGGAACTCTCGCCTGTCCCCGATCTGCCTTTTGCCTACCCCTTTTGGTATAATAAATATCGGAGCTCAACCATCTGCCTCCTGTGTCTGCATTTGGGTCTCGCCTTGCACCCTTTTACCTTTATTAAACATGTCATGCAATTCTACTACAATTTATATGACTGAAGAAATTTGCTGAATATTTTTTTAATACGTAGCCTAGGCCTACTCTACTGACACTGACAGAAGATCAATAAAAACAACCTTGTCTTGAATGCAACCATGTAATCTAGGACTATGAAAAAGGGATCCTGGTTAAAAGGGATCCAAATTGTCAAAAGTATTTTATTTTTGTATTTTCAATAACGCTTTTCCTAACCTTAACTTAAACCTGTCCCTGACTGAGTCTGTAATACCAGCTAATACCAACATGTTTCAAGCAGACCACCATAGTCTCTGTGCCCAAGAACACTAAGGTCACCTGCCTAAATGACTACCGACCCGTAGCACTCACGTCTGTAGCCATGAAGTCCTTTGAAAGGCTGGTCATAGCTCACATCACCATTATCCCAGAAACCCTAGACTCACTCCAATTTGAATACCGTCCCAACTGATCCACAGATGATGCAATCTCTATTGCACGCAACACTGCCCTTTCCCACCTGGACAAAAGGAAAACCTAGGTGAGAATGCTATTCATTGACTACAGCACAGCGTTCAACACCATAGTGCCCACAACGCTCATCACTAAGCTAAAGACCCTGGGACTAAACACCTCCCTCTGCAACTGGATCCTGGACTTCCTGACGGGCCACCTCCAGGTGGTAAGGGTAGGGAACAACACATCCGCCACGCTGATCCTCAACACGGGGGCCCCTCAGGGATGCGTGCTCAGTCCCCTCCTGTACTCCCTGTTCACTCATGACTGCATGGCAGGCACGACTCCAACACCATCATCAAGTTTGCCCATGACACAACAGTCGTAGGCCTGATCACAGAAAACGATGAGACAGCCTAAAGGGAGGAGGTCTGAGACCTGGTCGTGTGATGCCAGGACAACAACCTCTCCCTCAACCTGATCAAGACAAAGGAGATGATTGTGGACTACAGGAAATGAAGGACAGAGCATGCCCCCATTCTCATTGATGGGCTGTAGTGGAACAGGTTGAGAGCTTCAAGTTCCTTGGTGTTTACATCACCAACAAACTAAGACAGAAGTGAAGAGGTCACGAAAAAGCCTATTCCCCCTCAGGAGACTAAAAAGAGTTGGCATGGATCCTCAGATCCTCAAAAGGTTCTACTGCTGCACCATCGAGCATCCTGACTGGTTGCATCACTGCCTGGAATGGCAACTGCTCGGCAAGGCACTACAGAGGGTAATGTGTACGGCCCAGTACATAACTGGGGCCAAGCTTCCTGCCATCCAGGATCTCTACAGTGGCTTGCGAAAGTATTCAGCCCCTTGGCATTTTTCCTATTTTGTTGCCTTACAACCTGGAATTAAAATGGATTTTTGGGGGCTTTGTATCATTTGATTTACACAACATGCCTTCAACTTTGAAGATGCAAAATATTTTGTATTGTCAAACAAACAAGAAATAAGACAAAGAAACTTTGTAGCGCCATTTTGCAGCAATTACAGCTGTAAGTCTCTTAGGGTATCTCTATAAGCTTGGCACATCTAGCCACTGGGATTTTTTTCCATTCTCCAGGGCAAAAATGCTCCAGCTCCTTCAAGTAGGATGGGTTCCGCTTGTGTACAGCAATCTTTATTAAGTCATACCACAGATTCTAAATTGGATTGAGGTCTGGGCTTTGACTAGGCCATTCCAAGACATTTAAATGTTTCCCCTTAAACCACTCGAGTGTTGCTTTAGCAGTATGCTTAGGGTCATTGTCCTGCTGGAAGGTGAACATCTGTCCCAGTCTCAAATCTCTGGAAGACTAGAATAGGTTTCCCTCAAGAATTTCCCTGTATTTTGCCCCATCCATGATTCCTTCAATTCTGACCAGTTTCTCAGTCCCGATGAAAACATCCCCACAGCATGACGCTCCCAACACCATGCTTCACTGTGGGGATGGTGTTCTCGGGGTGATGAGAGGTGTTGGGTTTGCGCCAGACGTAGCATTTGCCTTGATGGCCAAAAAGATTTTAGTCTCATCTGACCAGAGTACCTTTTTCCATATGTTTGGGGAGTCTCCCACATTTCTTTTTGGCGTGCTTATTTTTTTCTTTAAGCAATGTTTTTTTTCTGGACACTCTTCCGTAAAGCCCAGCTCTGTGGAGTGTACGGCTTAAAGTGGTCCTATGGACAGATACTCCGTTGTGGAGCTTTAAAGCTCTTTCAGGGTTATCTTTGGTCACTTTGTTGCCTCTCTGATTAATGCCCTCCTTGCTTGGTTCGTGAGTTTTGGTGGGTGGCCCTCTCTTGGCAGGTTTGATGTGGTGCCATATTCTTTCAATTTTTTAATAATGTATTTAATGGTGCTCCGTGGGATGTTCAAAGTTTCTGATATTTTTTTATAACCCAACCCTGATCCGTACTTCTCCACAACTTTGTCCCTGACCTGTTTGGAGGTCTTCATGGTGCCGCTTCCTTGGTGGTGCCCCTTGCTTTGTGGTGTTACAGACTCTGGGGCTATTCAGAACAGGTGTAAATATACTGAGATCATGAGACAGATCATGTGACACTTAGATTACACACAGTTGGACTTTATTTAACTAATGATATGACTTCTGAAGGTACAGTTGAAGTCGGAGGTTTACATAGAGTTAGGTTGGAGTCATTAAAACTCGTTTTTCAACCACTCCACAAATTTCTTGTTAACGAACTATAGTTTTGGCAAGTCGGTAGGGACATCTACTTTGTGCATGACACAAGTAATTTTTCCAACAATTGTTTACAGATAGATTATTTCACTTATAATTCACTGTATCACAATTCCCGTCGGTCAGAAGTTTAAATACACCATGTTGACTGCACCTTTAAACAGCTTGGAAAATTCCAGAAAATTACGTCATGGCTTTAGAAGCTTCTGATAGGCAAATTGACATCATTTGGGTCAATTGGAGGTGTACCTGTGGATGTATTTCAAGGCCTACCTTCAAACTCAGTGCCTCTTTGCTTGACATCATGGGAAAATCAAAAGAAATCAGCCAAGACCTCAGAAAAAAACATTGTAGACCTCCACAAGTCTGGTTCATCCTTGGGAGCAAATTCCAAACGCTTGAAGGTACCACGTTCATCTGTACAAACAATAGCACGCAAGTATAAACACTGTGGGACCACGCAGCTGTCATACCGCTCAGGAAGGAGACGCGTTCTGTCTCCTAAAGATGAACGTACTTTGGTGCGAAAAGTGCAAATCAATCCCAGAACAACAGCAAAGGACCTTGCAACGATGCTGGAGGAAACAGGTACAAAGTATCTATATCCACAGTAAAACGAGTTCTATATTGACATAACCTGAAAGGCCGCTCAGCAAGGAAGAAGCCACTGCTCCAAAACCGCCATAAAAAAAAGCCAGACTACGGTTTGCAACTGCACATGGGAACAAAGATCTTACTTTTTGGAGAAATGTCCTCTGGTCTGATGAAACAAAAATAGAACTGTTTGGCCATAATGACCATCGTTATGTTTGGAGGAAAAAGGGGGAGGCTTGCAAGCCAAAGAACACCATCCCAACCGTGAAGCACAGGGGTGGCAGCATCATGTTTTGGGGGTGCTTTGCTGCAGGATGGACTGGTGTACTTCACAAAATAGATGGCATCATGAGGAAGGGAACTTTACGTGAATATGTATTGAAGCAACATCTCAAGACATCAGTCAGGAAGTTAAAGCATGGTCGCAAATGGGTCTTCCAAATGGACAATGACCCCAAGCATACTTCCAAAGTTGTGGCAAAACGGCTTAAGGACAACAATGTCAAGTTATTGAAGTTGCCATCACAACGCCCTGACCTCAATCCTATAGAAAATTTGTGGGCAGAACTGAAAAGGCGTGTGTGAGCAAGGAGGCCTACAAACCTGACTCAGTTACACCAGCTCTGTCAGGAGGAATGGGCCAAAATTCACCCAACTTGTTGTGGGAAGCTTGTGGAAGGCTACCTGAAACGTTTGACCCAAGTTAAACAATTTAAAGGCAATGCTACCAAATACTAATTGAGTGTATGGAATTGTGAAAAACTGAGTTTAAATGTATTTGGCTTAGGTGTATGTAAACTTCCGACTTCAAGTGTAATTGGTTGCACCAGATCTTATTTAGGGACTTCATAGCGAAGGGGGTGATTCATAAAAATAATAATTTTGGACTATTTTGTGTATGTCCATTGCATGAAATCCAAATAAAAATCTATGTAAATTACAGGTTGTAATGCAACAAAATAGGAAAAAGGGGGATGAATACTTTTGCAAGGCACTGTAAATCAGGCGCCCTAAAAGACTCCAGCCACCCTAGTCATAGACTGTTCTCTCTGCTACCGCACGGGAAGCGGTACCGGAGTGCCAAGTCGAGGTCCAAAAGGCTTCTTAACAGCTTTTACCCCCAAGCCATAAGACTACTAAACATCTAATCAAAGTGCTACCCAGACCCCTCGTTTACGCTACTGCTACTCTCTGTTTAAAATCTATGCAATGTCACTTTAACTCTACCTACATGTACAATACCAGTCAAAAGTTTTTAAACACCTACTCATTCAAGGGTTTTTCTTTATTTTCACTATTTTCTACATTGTACAATGATAGTGAAGACATCCAAACTATGAAATAACACATATGGAATCATATTTCATAGTTTTGATGTCTTCACTACAATTTAGAAAATAGTTAAAATAAAGAAAAACCCTTGAATGAGTTCTAAAACTTTTGACCGGTAGTGTACATATTACCTCAATTACCTCAACTAACCGGTGCCCCCACACATTGACTCTGTACCGGTACCCCCTGTATATAGCCTCGCTTGTTATTTTACTGCAGCTGTTTAATTATTTGTTTATTTTATTTTTCTTATCTTCTTAAAGCATTGTTGGTCTACACCTGTTGTATTCGGCATGTGACAAACAAAATTTGATTTGATTTAGACAATGTAATTGGTTGGTAGTCTTAGGCAAACCATCTTCATTATCACAGTGTCACCTACACGTGCCACTCAGACCTTGGAGAAAAGTATCTGGAATTGAAATTGGTGGTAGTAGTTGTGTGTATGTTTTAAGCTAAGGATCCCATCCCCTGCTTTCAGACATTTCCCCACCAAGATTACAAGGGTTGGATTTCAGAACAAGGCATGTACAAAATCTAGTATAATGATTAGCTTCATATACATGATCTACTGGTATTGTTTTTAACAATGTTTAAACAGTGTGTGAGTTAAGCTATTCTCTGCTTCAGATGCCCAATGTCAAAGGGTGCGTTGCACAAGCCCATAAGGCAAATGCCATCATACTGTAGGCCAGTGGTTCCCAACTCCGGTCCTCGAGTACCCCCTGACAGTACAGTTTTATTGTAGCTGCGGCTGAACACACCTGATTCAACTTGTCAACTAATCATCAAGCCCTCAATGAGTTGAATCTTTTATGTTTGTCCGGGGCTACAATAAATGTGTGCCGTTGTGGGTACTCAAGGACTGGAGTTGGGAACCACTGTTGTTGGCAGTGGTTTGCAGCTTTATCAGCTGCAAAATGGGTTCTCATGGCTGATATCCTGAAAAGAAATTGACAATCAAATAAAACTAATTGGAGAGCTTATGACTGAACAAAAAGGTCATGTTAATTTGACACAGAAACACTGACAAATTAGAGACAGATTCCCTTCCCTCTTTATTGCAGGATTGTGATCTGTGATTAATCAACATCAACACTAGTTCATCTTGATTATATTAAGTTAACAATTAAAACAAAATTAAACAATTAACTTCAAAGAAACAACACTTTCATATAATTTCAGTGTACAAGTAAGCTAACTCATATGTAAATGTTAGACATTTTACTAACAAGTAGGCTATTATTAGTAAAACAATTTCAGGTGAACAAAAAAATTCAATCCCAGAGGTGGCCAGCCTCGCTCCACTGATCCGTGATCTACTGGGTGAGCAGATTTCTGTTCCTCCAGCCCATTAATAGCACACCTGGTTAGTAACTAATTGGGTTCGATACATTGAATCAAGTGTGTCAGTGCTGGCCTGGAATAGAAGCCTGCTCCAGTTGTAATAGGTTTATAAATGATGTGACTTTTAAACTGTATTTTTGTTCACAAAATCTGCTAACATAATGTCCATGGTAAACAAGGATGTACCCTTATTTTCTTGGGACATTAACTGGGACCTCTTCATCTGCAGACAGGGTTTGATGGCTCTCTGTATCTGAGGACAGAAAACATCAAAGAAACAGGCTGAATTATACTCAAGTTAGACAGCTCTGAATATTATGTTGCTATATCTCTCTGTCCTCTCCTTTTCTCGCTAGAGACTGGAACTGGAGAATAGTTTCATAATGTCCTCCCACAAAGTTACCTGCCCTATTGGGGCGGCAGGTAGCCTAGTGGTTAGAGCGTTGGGCCAGTATCCGAAAGGTTGCTAGATCAAATCCCTGAGCTGACAAGGTCAAATCTGTCATTCTGCCCCTGAACAAGGCAATTAACTGATTTGGCTAGATAAATAAATGTTAAATAAAAAGATCAAGAGTAGCCTACTCTCCCTTCTCTGACAGCTGGAAGTGCTTGCTAATCCTTTCACCCTCTTCCATGGCTGTTAACTAGCTAGCTACAAATGCATTTGGAGTTACAATGATAAATACATCAAGATAGATAACTAGCTAATATGAAGTTAGCAAGCTGGTGATATTTTATTCATGTAGATAGCTACAGTGCATTCAGAAAGTATTCCAACCCCTTGACCTTTCCACATTTTGTTACGCCTTATTCTAAAATTGATTACATTAGTTTTTTCCCTCAATCTACACAAAATACCCCATAACGACAAAGCGAAAACAGGTTTTTAGACATTTTTTAAACAGAAATATCTTATTTCCATAAGTATTCAGACCCTTGAAATTGAGCTCAGGTGCTTCCTGTTTCCATTGATGATCCTTGAGATGTTTCTACAACTGTGGTAAATTCAAATTATTGGACATGATTTGGAAGGGCACACACCTTTCTACTTTCTGAATGCACTGTATACAGTAATGTAAAGTTAGCTAACTAGCGAACTTGACGTTAGCAGCCCATTTGAGTTAGTCTGCACACTAAGTTTCTGTAAAAAGCTAGTTATTAATACATAGTTTGATAAATTTCAACATATTTACTTACTTGAATAGGTTCTACGACTGCCTCCATTTTCTGCAAAATCTTCCCGAAGATTCCGCAGCCTTGTGGACGATTGGAGGTCTTTCAACAGACTGAGTTTGGTTTTTCAAACATGGCGCTTCGTGCGGTTGCTAGATGATTTGTGATGGAACTGCAAGCCCTCTATAATAACATTAGAAGTCCGAATTTTATCAATAATAAGAATAATTTTTTTATATTTAGAACATCAATTTCATATAGTTTATTCAAAATTCTGATCACCTGGAACTAGTATATATAGTAAAGGGGTTGCCGTCACAGGCTGCTCAGTGGCATTACAATTCTATATTTCATATGAGAGTACACTGACTATACAAAACATTAAGAACACCTGCTCTTTCCATGACATAGACTGACCAGGTGAATATAGGCCCAAGTTATGATCCCTTATTGATGTCACTTGTTAAATACACTTCAATCAGTGTAGATGAAGGGGAGGAGACAGGTAAAATAAGGATGTTTAAGCCTTGAGACAATTGAGACATGGATTGTGTATGTGTGCCATTCAGATGGTGAATGGGCAAGACAAAAGAGCATTGTATTAGGTGCCAGGTGCACTGCCTTGTGTCAAGGTGTTCCTAATGTTTGGTATATTCAGTATAAATCTGGTATCAAAGTAAAATAATGGAATCAATAAATGTATAAATATTGACTGTATTATTCTGTACAAAAAAACTTAATGCTACCGTAATGAATGAAATTTATTGAGGGGACATGTTTGTATTTCACAGTATTTTACTGTAATTACAATGGATTGGTGCAAGCCGGTTGCCTGCTAGGTAGAGTATTTACACATTACAGCATATACACAATATATACAAACGTATGTGGACACCCCTTCAAATTAGTGGATTCAGCTATTTCAGCCAAACCCGTTGCTGACAGGTGTATAAAATTGAGCACACAGCCATGCAATCTCCATAGAAAAACATTGGCAGTAGAATTACTGAAGAGCTCAGTGAATTTAAACGTGGCACCGCTATAGGATGCCACCTTTTCAACAAGTCAGTTCATCAAATTCCTGCCCTGCTACAGCTTCCCCGGTGCTGTAATTGTGAAGTGGAAACGTCTAGGAGCAACAACGGCTCAGCCGCGCATTGGTAGGCCACACAAGATTGGTGTGGAAGAACTTGACAGCCCCGCACAGAGCCCTGACCTCAACCCCATCGAACAACTTTGGGATGAATTGGAACGCCGACTGCGAACCAGGCCTATTCGCCCAACATCCGTGCCCAACCTCACTAATGCTCGTGGCTGAATGGAAGCAAGTCCCCTCAGCAATGTTCCAACATCTAGTGGAAAGCCTACCCAGAAGAGTGGAAACAATGATGCCATGCAACCACTAGCGATCAACATTTTTTAGCACTCCAAAGATACGGTATGGTACTGTATTCGGTGAGGTGGAATTACGGTACCATTCGAAATAAAGCAATTCTTTCCCTGCCCACATTTTCCCACAATGCACCGTCATTTGCAGTATGCTGCAGTAAAACATTTCAGTATTTTACTGTTGATAATACCCCAAATTACTGTATAAATTAGTTCTGTTTCAGCGGGGCTCTCCAACCCCAATCTAGCGCACGTGATTCTAATAGTTAGCTGTTTGATAAACTGAATCAGGTTAGTTACAGCTGGGGTTGAAATGAAAATTTACAGGAAGGTAGCTCTCCGGGAATAGGGTTGGAGAGCGCTGTGTTACAGTGTACATACTCACAGAAAGAGTCAGGACAGGACAGGTGCCCATTGAAACATGGATATTTACAGTATACTACCTCTAAAGGAGCAGATAGGCTGCGTGTAGGAGAGGCATGGTGGTGTGTGGACACTGTGGAGGTTAAGAATCACATAACCACATATCACACCTCCCTAGCCTAGCCCAATCTGAAAAGCACTGGACATTATTTTAATCCTCCTGTCATAAATTTGGCCGGCCCGCCATGGAATGGAGACCAATCTTAACAATATTTATTGGCATATTGGATTTTAGGTGGTAAGGCAAAGAACAACAGTTGCTACCAGCTTGGGCTGGTTAGACGGGGCTGATTCCATTGATATGTGTTCTCCCATACAACACCTCCTTTTCCTCTATCTGGCTTTGGGATCAAACTCTTATTACAATAAAAGCTCTGGATTTTATGGGGAGGAGGAAGGCGAGATGGAGGAGGGGGAAAAACCATCGGGAAAGATTTCCAACAAAAAACACCTTTGTTATATCTTCTATCTGAGTGTGAGGAAAAAAGAGAAATAATAATAATAATTTCAAAAGGGGACAAAAGTTGAGGCGGGGGAAAAAATACATAATATATCATCATATTATCAGAATATCCTGGAGGTGGGATAATAAAGGGACTCGGGAGTGTGGACAGTGACTATTTTTTGTCTTATCAGCCAAAGTGGCGGAAGAGGGTGGTGGGGGGTGAAACGGGTATTATCGGCAAGCTGCACACTGCCAGGCTGGAATTCTAATAGTAATAATGGGGTGTCTGATGGTATATCTTCTACAGCTTATCTTCTCCATTATCTCCTCTTATCAACTCAGTCATCAGGGCAAATTAATGGAGCTCTTTCAGACCTCTTTTTATCTGCTCTGCAGAGGGTACCCCAGAGAATGGAATAAGCAAAATATTAAAATACTCTGCTCTCTGTGAATCGCACAGCCAGATAACAGGCAGGGGCAATGCGTTCCATCGAAGGGGGAGCAGTGAAATCTTACTCACCCTTTATCAACCTTTTTGTCCTCTGCTATAACTGTCTGTGCAGCTGGGCTGACTCTCAGGCTCACCACATCCCCCCAACCATACTAGAGTTTTTACTTTGATGTATAACCCAATGACAGGAGGTGAGACATACGCACTGTTTTACAGTACACACTGTATTAAAGTACATACAGGTCATGTACGTTGACCTAATTTTGCTAGAAGGATTGAAAAAGTTATATTATTTAAACACACGAGTTGTTACTCTGGTAACACCAAGGCAGTCCATTGACATAAGGTGAGCAGAACAGACTGCATTATGTACAAGTTAAACACTTTACTTGAACCCTCGTCAATAAGGGCTGCATAACAGTGTCATAACAATTACATAATAAACATATCATAAACAGCCAAGGACATGGCCATTATGAATGGAACAAAAATATTTCAAAACATGTAAATGCGTAAACAAACGCCATATGAGGGCAGTGGTTTGTATGAGGTTTAGGACAGGCCATCACAATGTGTTCAGGGCTGGGTCATCTTACGACCCTGAATCTATGGTAAATTACTATATAAATCACAAGCACAGAAAAATAATATTTAATGGAGTTATTTTTAGTTGAGTTAAAAATATGAAACAAATAGCCTACCAAACAGTACCCACTGGGCACAGACGTCAGTTCAACTTCTAGTTTTGAATAACATTTGGTTGAGTTGTCAACTAAAGTGAATTCAATGTGAAATCACTAACGAAATTCACCATGTCATTGGATTTAGGTTAAAAGTTGGGTGAAAATTGATTCCACATTGATTCAACATCATCACATAGATTTTGTTGTTGAAATTATGTGTAAACAATGTAGATTCAATACATTTTTGCCAAGTGGATAAGCTCTGCAGTCATGCCATTAAGAAACAGGAGTATCTTTAATGCAATTAATCACCATCATTGTCAGATAACATAAACTAATCAATTTATGAATGGTTAAAACCAAGTTCAAAAAAGTTGAGCTGATTTTCTTTTGTTTGCACAAAAACGATTTATAAAGAGGGATCCAGTAAAAGTAAATATCGCTGATGGAACACATGGATACATTGAATTTATTCATAACTGTTTCAACACTTAAGAAATATTATGAAAAGAGCAACAACAACAAAAGTATGCTGCACTTCTGTGAATAGAATTCGCAGAAATTACCACATTTCACTAAACTCCAGAATATTTTGTATACAACTATTTATAAATGATTGTGACCATGCATTTAATATTATATAGGCCTATTGATATTATGATGATGATTTCTTTCAAATACACTTGCATATTTCAACACATGCTTTCTTTTTTCAACATATAAGGTAGGCTAAAAGAATCTCACAATAGAGTCAGAGACCATACTGTCTGTCTGTTTTTAAAGCAACACAAAAGACAGAGAGCAAAGTAAACTTACATTTAAATTGCCTTGGATTGCTCTGTTTCCTTCGGGACATGCCTGCTCAGTGCTCAGAGATGAGAGCTGCTCAAATAATCCTTCTATACTTTTCTCAAATATGCCTTTTGATTCATCCAAACGCCAACCACTGTATAGGTCTTGAAGAGTAGACTGCATGTAACTGACATAAAACGACTCAAGCACCCGTGCTTTATTTAGCTTCCCTCTTGCGCTCGTACCTCATCATATGAGAGGGCTGTGTTGTCCGCTTGTACTGAAGCGAGACGTTGACAGAAGGTTGCGTTTTTGTTTCAGAAAGAGGTGTGTGCCTCCCGGTGTTCCGTAGCTGTAGGCGCAATACTCTCTGAGAGCACCCTTACGAAAAAGCACTATAGGATTACTGTAAAAGAGTATTATACAAATGTCACTAAAAAACGTATAGTATTCTTGTGGTAAATTCGGATATACTATAGAAAACTATAGCAATCTTATAGTAAAAATATAGCAATAACTATAGCAATATTATAGTGATCCTATAAGATTACTATAGAATAATATTACAGAAATATCACAGAAAAACTTCTATAGTATTCTTATGGTAAATTTGGACATACTATAGAATAACTATAGTAATCTTATAGGAATACTATAACATCTTCTTATAGTGATACTACAGCAATAACTAATATAATACACTACTATACCGATATACAAAGATATACTAATGGTATATCTTATGGTAATATTATAGCAATCTTATAGTGATACTACAGCAATAACTATAGTAGACGTTTGAATTTTTTTTGTTCAGTGTACATTAAGAAGTTGACAGATACGAGGACATCGTCATACTTTTTCACTGAGTTAACAAATCAAAAAGTTAGACCTTAGCCTCCAAGTTACTCCCGTTGAGTAAAAAAAAGCAGTTTTAAACCTAAGTCTTGGACTTCTTAAGCAATTTCGACTCATTGTTAACCTTCAATCTAATTATTTTTAAGACATCCTTCTCCTCCATCTGGTTTCAACCTAATTAAAGAGCCTGTGGAGAAAAAGAAAATAGGGTTTTAACAAATTTGCTTTGATTACAGAATAGCCTGCCTAACCCCAAATTAATCAAGTCTTGGCACAAACTAATAGTCCTGAGATCAGGTTACAGAAACACACTCACACTTGTAATAAATAATTAATAAAATAATAAAATAAACTACGAAACCCCTTTTTGGCCATTTACAGTACTAGTAGTTCTGCTGTATTTTGAAGTAAAAGTCTTATCTTTCATAACTTTTCATAATTATTGTACTGTATTGATAGTAAACATTTAATAAGCAACTTACTGCAAATGGCAGACACTTTGGTTGGGCACAGCTGTTTCTTTGCCTCCTGGTCCCGGAATGCATTCAAATGTTTTCCTGTCACCGAAGAGCTAGCCATCACCTCTCTGGGAAACAGAGCTGTCATGAGCTCAGAAATGCACTTTGATGGTTCTTTGCTCAGTCGAGTGATAATGTTCGCCTGGAGTTTAACACCCTCTGCCAGTTCCACCTGTAAAACATGGGCCTTTAGAAGCTGTGGTCAACATTTGCACTTTGTACTGTACTGTTATAGTTATCAACAAGGTATTCAAATGTCCTTTGTGATGGCCAGAAACTTTGTTTTTTGCATGCTATTAGAATATTTGTTTTAATTATATCCGAAATCAATACAGTATTTTAATATTAGGATTTGCTCTGACTTCCAGTTTGTGTGCACCTGTTCTAAAAACCTCTTGCCTTGTTAGCGCAATCATCCCCAGTATGTCTTTAATAGGGGTGTGCCGAGTATTCGGACAAAACCATTATTGTTACCGAAATTAGGACTTTGCATAACACAAATAAGAATAGATTATTAACATCATTATCCGTGACTGTAAAAAGTTTCTGAAAACAAAAATTCTCGAGTTGAGTACATATTTATCAAAACATTGTTTTTGACATTGCCACGTCGTCGCCAATGATGATGTAGTCCTATCCCCCGGCACTAGTGGTAACTATAACTCTTATCTCCTTCTTTCTCTCTCTGTCTCCCTCGCTTTGTCACTCTCCCCTTCTATCTTTCTCCCCCCCTTTCTAGGTACAGTATATTAGATTTGAGTCAAGCATATGTTCTCTGCCTACCTCTCAGATTCATGTTTAGATAAATGCTTTGTTCATGGGGTTTAGACCGTGATGATGCCCCAGAGATGGTTAATGTCAGGTGTACAAACACACACAACTCTCAGGCCTTAGCAATCTGTTCTACCTTTGCAAATGTGTTATATGTTTCTTTATGACTTTAAACAAATGTCTAAATATACCTTGCATCTAAATCTTTTCAGAATGAAGAAAGGATTTACCCTGGGGCATCAGTAACAAAGGGGCAATGCCTTATCGCAATAATGCTCTTTGTTCTGCGTCACCTGACTGGAACTGCCCTGATAGACCTACTTGCCTTGCTGAATTTGCTTGTCCCCAACTGGTTCCAACATCTAAATATCTCTTCAAAAATATTTTGGGTAATCCAGCCCTGACAGCTGTCTCTCATTTATTTTATGATGAATGCCAAAATTACTTAGGAAAGCAACCTGAAGACACAAATTGCTCACATTGTGGAACGCCCTTCATTAGAGAAACAAAACGTTTATTTTTGTCAATACCTTCTGCAAGATACACTGGAGAACCATGGAATAGATATTTTGAGGAAAACAGAGAAGGAAGAAGAATAGGAAATCGAGGATGTCATGGATGGAAAGATGTACCAGAAATTAACCTGGAACTGTGATGGAGTACCCATTTTTAACTCCTCAAATTACTCAGTTTGGCCCCTTCAATTTACCATAAATGAACTGCCTTACATACATCAAAAAGAAAATGTGATGGCTGCAGGACTTTGGTTTGGCCCAGAAAACCCCAGAATGGATACCTTTTTAAAACCTTTTATTGATGAATGTTGTGATTTAGCCCAAAACCCATTACTTTGGAGAGATAAGTGGGATTCTGAAGAGGACAAAGGTCTTCTCCTTGATTTGTTCCTCAGATGCAATTGCCAGGCCAATCCTTCGTTACTGTAAGCAATTAAATGGTGAATATGGCTGTGACTAGTGCTTGCACCCTGGTAAAGTTGTCCCCAAAGGCAGAGGATATGTAAGATCCTATCCTTACAGTCAACAACTTCAAATTGAAAGATCACACAATCAATTTAAGGATAATGCGTTTGACACTGACATTTCGCAAAATGGTGTAAAGTGGTTGTCAACACTGTTTTTGCTTCCATTGTTCAACATCGTGTTTGGTTTTGTGCCTGACTACATGCATTCTGTTCTCCTCTGCATTTTCTACAGAAACGGAGCATGCCTTTCTCTTCGCAATAGAAAGCAGATTTTTCAGTCAACCGTTTTATCTGCTCTACTCTTAAAACATTGGATGCCTTCTACCCCACTGCCCTTCGTTTTGTTACAGGTGACAGTTTTGATACTCAATGCTAAACACCCATAGATTACTCAATTTTTGTTTACAAAGCCCTACTTCATACACTTCTGCCACATGGGTATAGCCAGGTTACTTTTAAAGTACTGTGCATTTTTGGGATGGATACTTTTAATACATTAAAACCATCAAAAACGTTTAATCTTAGTAAAAACAGACCAGTGATATTAATGTTAATTTATTTTTATTTGAAAAAACACATTTATTTTCCACTGAACACGTTAACCACATGTACAATACAATATATAAGCCATGGCCCTTGCCATACTATAGGTCTAATATTTAAAAAAAAATGGTATTGTACAGCAGAGGGTTAGTTAAACTGGTTGTCTATATCCATAGATATAGCTAGTGAGAGAGATAAGTGTCTTCCCTGATAAGTTATCAATGAGTGATACTACTAGAATCACAGGTTCAATCACATACAACACACATTCTGTGATCTCCAACTATTGCTCAATTCCAGTGAAACTAAATGCATGCGTTTTAACTGGAAGCTGCACGTCCCTAACATGTCCTCACACTGGACTGACCTAAATTAAAGTATGTTGATGGCCAGGTCACCACTGCAAATGAGAATCAGCTCTCACTATCAATCTGCTCAATAACATCAACCAGCTCTCTAAAAAAAACACATAACTAATCTTTCTCATAAGTGTTTAGCAGAGGGACAATCCAGCCATCCACATAAATACACTTGATATCTTCCAAAGAAAAAGCTTTTGTCTCGACCTCTCAACTTTCACACACCTTTATTTTATAAGATGCCTAGATTGCGGTTGATGAACAAACTGTCAGCTTGAATTACTTAGACACCTGAGTTGCCTAACCCGCTCACAGGATTGGAGAACTGTCAAAAACCCTTGGTGTAGTTGGTGCAAAAGAGTCAGGCGCAGGACAGCAGAGATGAGCAACACAACATAGTTTACTCAAAGATACAAAGTAGAATACAATACCGAGCCCACCAAGAATGGACTGACATAAAATCAGAATAATAACGCACAACAAACATGGGGAAAACAGAGGGTTAAATAATGAACATGTAATTGGGGAATTGAAACCAGGTGTGTATAAAACAAAGACAAAACCAATGGAAAATGAAAAGTGGATCGGCAATGGCTAGAAGGCCGGCGACGTAGACCGCCGAACGCCGCCCGAACAAGGAGAGGGACCGACTTCGGCGGAAGTCGTGACAATAACTCGAGGTTCCTAGGGTCTCCACCTAGCTAGGTAAATCTGCTTTTAGTTTTAATGCACCGTATTGCTGTAACAAAATTCAAAATACATTTAATCGATGTTGGTGCCGTTCGTGCAATTGAAAGTATTGATTGGGGATGTATGTGAATGAATGTAACTGTATTTTTTAGTTTTTTTATTTTTTAGTTTTTTTTCACCTTTATTTAACCAGGTAGGCAAGTTGAGGACAAGTTATTTACAACTGCGACCTGGCCAAGATAAAGCAAAGAAGTTCGACACATACAACACAGAGTTACACATGGAGTAAACAAACACAGTCAATAATACAGTAGAAAAACAAATCTATATACAATGTGTGCAAATGAGGTAAGACAAGCAAGGTAAGACAATAAATAGACCATGGTGGCGAGGTAATTACAATATAGCAATTAAACACTGGAATGGTAGATGTGCAGTAGATGAATGTGCAAAGTAGAAATACTGGGGTGCAAAGGAGCAAGATAAATAAATACGGTAGGGGATGAGGTAGTTGGTTGGGCTATTTACAGAGATCTGTGAGCTGCTCTGACAGCTGGTGCTTAAAGCTAGTGAGAGAGATAAGTGTCTCCAGTTTCAGTGATTTTTGTAGTTCGTTCCAGTCATTGGCAGCAGAGAACTGGAAGGAAAGGCGGCCAAAGGAGGAATTGGCAATTTATTTATTTTACTAGGCAAGTCAGTTAAGAACAAATTCGGCCTAGGAACAGTGGGTTAACTGCCTGTTCAGGGGCAGAACGAGAGAGAGAGAGAGGCAGTGGATTCATAAACCGTGACATGGCCAGGTCGATGAATACAGCTGCACATTAATGTCTCTTTTCATTGGCGGTTATGATATCGTTTAGGACCTTTAGCGTGGCTGAGGTGCACCCATGACCAGCTCTGAAACCAGATTGCATGGCGGAGAATGTACGGTGGGATTCGAAATGGTCGGTAATCTGTTTGTTAGCTTTCGAAAACCTTAGCAAGGCAGGGTAGGATAGATATAGGTCTGTAGCAGTTTGGGTCAAGAGTGTCTCCCCGTTTGAACAGGGGGATGACCGCAGCTGCTTTCCAGTCTTTGGGAATCTCAGACGACACGAAAGAGAGGTTGAACAGGCTAGTAATAGGGGTTGCTAAAATTTCGGCAGATAATTTTAGAAAAAAAGGGTCCAGATTGTCTAGCCAGGCTGATTTCTAGGAGTCCAGATTTTGCAGCTCTTTCAGAACATCAGCTAACTGGATTTGGGAGAAGGAGAAATGGGGGAGGTTTTGGTGAGTTGCAGGGCTGTTGACCCGGGGTAGGGGTAGCCAGGTCGAAAGCATGGCCAGCCGTTGACTTCTGCAACCAAAATGCTTATTGAAATTCTCAATTATAGTGGATTTATTGGTGGTGACAGAGTTTCCTATCCTCAGTGCAGTGGGCAGCTGAGAGGAGGTGCTCTTATTCTCCATGTACTTTACAGTGGCCCAGAACGTTTTTGAGTTTGTGTTACAGGAAGCAAATTTCTGCTTGAAAAAGCTAGCCTTGGCTTTCCTAACTGCCTGTGTATATTGGTTCCTAACTTCCCTGAAAAGTTGCATATCACGGGGGCTGTTCGATGCTAATGCAGAACACCATAGGATGTTTTTGTGCTGGTCAAGGGCAGTCAGGTCTGAAGAGAACCAAGGGCTATATCTGTTCCTGGTTCTACATTTCTTGAATGGGGCATGCTATTTAAGATGTTGAGGAAGGCACTTTTAAAGAATAACCAGGCATCCTCTACTGATGGGATGAGGTCAATATCCTTCCAGGATACCCGGGCCAGGTCGATTAGAAATGCCTGCTCGCTGAAGTGTTTTAGGGAGCGTTTGACAGTGATGAGGGGAGGTCGTTTGACCACAGACCCAGGCAATGAGGCAGTGATCGCTGAGATCTTGGTTGAAAACAGCAGCGGTGTATTTGGAGGGCAAGTTGGTTAGGATGATATCTATGAGGGTGCCAGTGTTTACGGTTTTGGGGTAGTACCTGGTAGGTTTATTGATAATTTGTGTTAGGTTGAGGGCATCAAGCTTAGATTGTAGGATGGCCGGGGTGTTAAGCATGTCCCAGTTTAGGTCACCTAGCAGCACGAGCTCTGAAGATAGATGGGGGGCAATCAGTTCACATATGGTGTCCAGAGCACAGCTGGGGGCAGAGGGTGGTCAATCGCAAGCGGCAACAGTGAGAGACTGGTTTCTAGAAAGGTGGATTTTTAAAAGTAGAAGTTCAAATTGTTTGGGTACAGACCTGGATAGTAACACAACTCTGCAGGCTCTCTCTGCAGTAGATTGCAACACCGCCCCCTTTGGCCGTTCTATCTTGTCTGAAAATGTTGTAGTTAGGGATGGAGATTAAGGTTTTTAGTGGTCTTCCTAAGCCAGAATTCAGACACGGCTAAGACATCCGGGTTGGCAGAGTGTGCTAAAGCAGTGAATAAAACAAACTTAGGGAGGAGGCTTCTAATGTTAACATGCATGAAGCCAAGGCTTTTACGGTTGCAGAAGTCAACAAATGAGAGCGCCTGGGGAATAAGAGTGGAGCTAGGCAATGCAGGGCCTGGATTAACCTCTATATCACTAGAGGAACAGAGGAGGAGTAGGATAAGGGTATGGCTAAAGGCTATAAGGACTGGTCGTCTAGGACGTCCTGAACAGAGGGTAAAAGGAGCAGGTTTCTGGGGGCGATATAAAATAGATTCAAGGCATAATGTACAGACAAAGGTATGGTAGGATGTGAATACAGTGGAGGTAGACCTAGGCATTGAGTGATGATGAGAGAGATATTGTCTCTAGAAACATTTAAACCAGGTGATGTCATCGCTTGTGTGGGAGGTGGAACTGAAGGGTTGGATAAGGTATATTGAGCAGGGCTAGAGGCTCTACAGTGAAATAAGACAATAAACACTAACCAGAACAGCAATGGACAAGGCATATTGACATTGAGGAGAGGCATGCTTAGCTGAGTGATCATAAGGGTCCAGTGAGTAGTGAGACTGGTAGGGGACATGGCGAATCAGACAGCTAGCCGGGGGTGGCAAGCTAGCAGAAGGCTAGCAGGCCGGCTAACAAGCTAGCAGAAGACGGAGGAAGTCTGTTTATAGCCTCCTCGTGCGTTTCCGTTGGTAGACCAGTCGTGATGGATTAGTGGGGTTCCGTGTGGTAAAGGGGTCCAGTCCAATTGGCAAAATATGTATAGTGGCCCATAATTGTCCGATGGACCTATTTAGCTAGTAGCCGATATGCTCTAGACAGCTAACGATAGCGGGCCGCAGTTAGCAGATGGGCGTTCAGGTGACGTCGTGACAGAGGGGCCAGTTGAATAACCCCCTCGGGCAGATAACGTCGGTAGTCCAGTCGTGAAGGCCCGGTGGGGCTCCGCACCGGCAGTAAAAACGGGTCCGGATAGGTGTTGTAGCCCAGGAGTGGCTGATGGGACTCTTCAGCTAGCCGGAAGATGGGCCTGGCATGGGCTAGCTTCAGGCTAATTGGTGCTTGCTCCGGGACCAATGTTAGCCAATAGTCACACGGATAGCAGCTAGCTAGCTGCAAGATCCAGGTGAAAATGTCCAGAGCTTGCGGTAGGAATCCGGGGGTATGGAAAGAAAATAGGTCCGGTATGCTCTGGTTTGAGACGCGTTGTACAAACTGGCGAGAGCTTTCCGAGCTAAAGGTTAGCTGATGTCCGCTAGCAGTGGTAAGCTAAAAACTAACGTTAGCTAGTAGGTAGTGAGTTGGCTAGCTTCTGTTAGGGGATTCCAGATTCGAGGTGGATAATACTTGAAAAAAAAAAAAACAGATCCACAGGAAAGGAAGACCCGGAGTTACCTCTGCTGCAGAGGATAAGTTAATTCGAGTTAACTGCACCTCAGATTGCAGCTCAAATAAATGCTTCACAGAGTTTAAGTAACACACATCTCAACAACTGTTCAGAGGAGATTGCGTGAATCAGGTCTTCATGGACGAATTGCTGGAAAGAAACCACTAAAGGACATCAATAATAAGAAGAGACTTGCTTGGGCCAAGAAACACGAGCAATGGCCATTAGACCGGTGGAAATATATCCTTTGGTCTGATGAGTAAAAAATCAGAGATTTTTGGTTCCAACCACCGTGTCTTTGTGAGACGCAGAGTAGGTTAATGGATGAACTCCGCACGTGTGGTTCCCACTGTGAAGCACGGAGGAGTGATGGTGTGGGGGTACTTTGCTGGTGACACTATCAGTGATTTATTTAGAATTCAAGGCACACTTAACCAGCATGGCTACCATAGCATAATGCAGCAATTCGCCATCCCATCTGGTTTGTGCTTAGTGGGACTCTCATTTGTTTTTCAACAGGACAATGACCCAACACACCTCCAGGCTGTGTGTAAGGGCTATTTGACCAAGAAGGAGAGTGATTGAGTGCTGCATAAGATGACCTGGCATCCACAATCACCCGACCTCAACCCAATTGAGCTGGTTTGGGATGAGTTGGACCGCAGAGTGAAGGAAAAGCAGACAAGTGCTCAGCATATGTGGGAACTCCTTCAAGACTGTTGGAAAAGCATTCCAGGTGAAACTGGTTGAGAGAATCCCAAGAGTTTGCAAAGCTGTCATCAAGGCAAAGGGTGGCTTTTTATAAGAATCTAAAATAAAATATATTTTGATTCGTTTAACGCTTTTTTGGTTACTACCTGATTCCATATGTGTTACGATGTCTTCACTATTATTCTATAATGTAGAAAATAGTGAAAATAAAGAAAAACCCTTGAATGAGTAGGTGTTACCAAAACTTTTGACATTATATATATATATATATATATATATTAGTGTTTGTGTATTTTTTTATATTGTATTATACAGGGCGCATTTGTAAAATAGACCAAGGTCTCAATATGTTTTCCCTCTCAAAATAAAGGTTAAATAAAATATGTAGTAGTGCCCCAACAATAAAATGTGTATAGGGGACAGATTGGAGAGGCAGCAAGTCGCAAACCTTTAATGGGTGATTATTTGATGTCCTTTGGTCTGTTTTGCCCTGTAGTCACTGCCAGTTTTGTATTTGTATTTATTAAGGATTCCCATTAGCGCTTCCTGGGGTCCAGCAACAAGGGCTAGGCGTCCCGCTAGCTGGACAACTTCCGGTGAAACTGGAGGGCGCGCAATTCAAATAAATAATCATACAAATAATGGATATTAAACATTTAGGTACAAGTGTCTTATATCGGTTGAAAGCTAAAATTATTTTAAATCTAACTGCACTGTCCGATTTACAGTAGCTGTTACAGGGAAAGCATGCCATGCGATTGTTTGAGGACGGTGCCCCACATCAAAACATTTTTCAACCGGCACAGGTTTCATAAATTCACAAATAGCGATTAAATATTCACTTACTTTTTGAAAATCTTCCTCTGATTTGTCATCCAAAGGGTCCCAGCTATAACATGTAGTGTCGTTTTGTTAGATAAAATCCTTCTTCATATCCCAAAAAGTCAGTTTAGTTGGCGCTATCTATTTGAGTAATCCACTTGTTCAACATGCAGAGAAAGGAATCTGAAAATATACCCCTAAAATTTGTTTCAACAAGTTTCTATTTACTCCTCAGATACCCTAAAATGTAATCAAACTATAATATTTCTTACGGAAACAAGTATGTTCAATAGGAAACCGATTTTAGCAGGTGTGTCTTGTCTTCATGGCACGCGCAAACACGAATTTCCAAGACTGTGTCCCTGTACTAAAACTGATATTTCTTATTCATTTTGGAAGTTACAAGCCTGAAACATTGAACATAGACTGATGACACCCTGTGGAAGCCATAGGAATTGCTAGAGCTAGAATTGAGTATGCCCTTATACTTGCCATTGTAAGATCATGGTCTCTCTCAAAAAAATAATTCCGGTAGGTTTTTCTTTGGATTTTCTACTACCATATCTATTGTGTTATATTCTCCGACATTATTTTAAACTTTCGACAAACTTGAAAGTGTTTTCTTTCCAATGGTACCAATTATATGCATATCCTGGCTCTACTTCGGGTTTGCCATTCAGGCGGAAATTGAGAAAAGAAAATTGAGAAAATAATGGGCCATCCATCAAGGGCCTCCATATTCCACCCATTCTCAATGGCGAGGGTATGGAACTCAATGGTGAAGTCAGCCACTGGTCTGGCCCCTTGGCAGATGTTGAACAGTTGGCTGGCCGCTTCTCGTCCGCCGACTTGGTGGTGAAAGACTCGCTGCAGCTCTGCAATGAAGGCTAATATGGAGCTGCAGGATGGTGGCTACTGTTCCCACACCACCATTGCCCATGCCAGGGCCTTGCCCGAGAGTAGAGAGATAATGTAGGCGATCGATCGGTGTGGAACGAGGAGGACTGTAGCTCGAACCCTTTGCATCCTCCCAGGTGACCGTCATACCGCTCGGGGGCTGGGATCTTGGGTTCCTGGTGCAGGTTCCCTAGAGGAACAACGGCAACGCCTGTAGCACTTGGCGATGAGACATGGACATTGGCTCCTCCTGGGTTGAGGTTGGATTGTGGTTGGAGGGAGTCGGTAAGCGTCCGGAGGGTCTCTGATATTTGGGAGAGTTGTTCTTGCTCTCAGCCCAGCAGTGCTCCTTGGTGGGTTACAACATTCTCGATCTGGGTGATCTCTGCTGGGTCCATGTTTGGGTAGAAGCTTGCTGTGACGTGGTAAGGTTGGACCCAGGTGCCGAGAAGAGACCAGACGAGGAATTGGTGGTTAACTTCTTAGGGAGTGGTGGGGCGCTAGCAGGTGAAATGCAAGGCAAAATCCAAAAGTTGAATTATTAAACATGCATCAATATACAAGTGTTTCATACTCATCAACAGCTCTGCTTCTTGGCAATATCACAGCGTTGTCAGATTTCAAAAAGGCTTTACGGCAAAAGCACTACATTTGATTGTTTGAGGGTAGCACCTTCAATATTTTCCATTACCATGAAATCATTAGCCAGCGCGGTCCATAGAAAATGCATTTCACAGGGAAAACCTGTGCCTTACCTTTTGTAGAACTTCTGCTGAGGGCTTCCCAAGTGTCCAACGAAGACAATCCATGGGTATTTGGTTAGAAAAAGTCATTTATTATATCCATAAATCTCTGTTTGGTTGGCGCCTTGTGTTCAGAAAATCCAACGTGAAGAGAACGCGTTCAACTAAACCTATAAACTTTTCCTCAACAAATCAAAAACCAAATTAAAATGCATCCTTAGCTATCCTTTTATGAATAAAAGTGATAATCTTTAACTTGGATGGTCACCTAAACGTTATATAAGTCAAATAAAGTGGACCGCTCAGCCAAACGTGCGCCCAAAAACGTGCAACCGAAAAAGAGCTCCTCTCACCAAAACCCCTACCTATTCAACACATTAGTTCCGATTGCTATGATACTTTATATATACACTGCTGACATCCAGTGGAAGCCATAGGTACTACATTCAGTGTCCTGATATAAGGAGTTTTCAATAGGCCCTCTCTCAAAGTGGGCCATAAGCCACCAGAATGACATTTCCGGATGGAATTTTTTCTGGTTTTTGCCTGCCAAATGAGTTCTGTTATACACAGACATTATGTTAACACTTTTAGAAACTTCAGCGTGTTTCCTATCCAATAGTACTAATTATGTGCATATCCTATTTTCTGAGCCTGAGTGGCAAGCATTTTACTTTGGGCACGCCAGACGCTCCAAAACCGTCACCCCAGCTGCCGCTCCTAGAGAGATTAAGTACAAACATAATACTTTACTGAGAAACCGGTAGCCACATGATCACAGTACACTTGGGAAAAAATAAAAATAAACTACTAGGTCTCGAAAACGACCGCACACAGTAAACAATTCAAGCTTCTGCAAAGGAAAACATAAATCATAATGAGTAAATTGGACACACCTGATTGTCATTAATGTCTCTAGGATGGTCTCTGCCGCCCTCTGGTGACAGGTGGAACCATGACACCAAGTGGGTGGGCCAAACAAGTGGGTCTCCCATGGCTGCGCCTCTGCCCAGTCATGTGAAATTCATAGATTAGGGTCTAATTAATTTATTTCAATTGGCTGATTTCCTTCCATGAACTTGAACTCAGTAAAATCTTTGAAATTGTTGCATTTTATATTTTTATTCAGTATATACAGTATGCATATACAGTACCAGTCAAACGTTTGGACACACCAACTATTTCAAGTGTTTCTTTATTTTTACAATTTTCTACATTGTAGAATAAAAGTGAAGACATCAAAACTGTGAATATGGAATCATGTAGTAACCAAAAAGTGTTAAACAAATCAAAATATATTTTAGATTTTAGATTCTTCACAGTAGCCACCCTTTGTCTTGATGACAGCTTTGCACACTCTTGACATTACTCAACCAGCTTCACCTGGAATGCTTTTCCAGCAGTCTTGAAGGAGTTCCCACATATGCTGAGCACTTGTTGGCTGCTTTTCCTTCACTCTGCGGTCGAACTCATCCCAAACCATCTCAATTGGGTTGAGGTCGGGTGATTGTGGATGCCAGGTCATCTGATGCAGCACTCCATCACTCTCCTTCTTGGTCAAATAGCCCTTACACACAGCCTGGAGGTATGTTGGGTCATTGTCCTGTTGAAAAACAAATGATAGTCCCACTAAGTGCAAACCAGATGGGATGGCGTATGGCTGCAGAATGCTGCACCGGTAAGTAAAATTTAAGAAATAATTATATAGTTCAAGCTAGAGATATGTTTTTTTGCATTGGACGCGTCTCAATCCACCGCATCCACCTACGATGTCGCACTTCTGCATTTGCGGTGAAAGATGGCAGGGCTAGAGCTGTGTTTTTCAGACTATGAGACATCCCAAAAATTGGTCTTCTCATGTAAAACGTCTGTAGCGTCCGAACTATTATGACCATTCTACGGAAAGGGGAACTCTCACGAACACGATGGTGTTTTCCGTTTTGCCCTACAACCCTCACGATTTTCACAGGCCTCGTCTGAAGATAACCGGTACAGGTTTTAAAAAAATGAATGGAAGTATGAAGGTAGTTTTGTGCCTACCCAAAATCTAATCAAATTTTACTTGTCATATGCGCTGAATACAACAGGTATAGACCTTACCGTGAAATGCTTACTTACAAGCCCTTAACCAGCAGTTCAGTTCAAGATATAGAGTTAAAAAAAAATAATGACTAAATAAAAAATTAAGTCAAAATAAAAAGTAACACAGCAGAATTACATAACAACAACAAGGCTATATACAGGGGGCACTGGTACCGAGTAAATGTGCAGGGGTACAGGTTAGTTGAGGTAATTTGTACATGTAGGTTGGGGTAAAGTGACTATGCATAGATGATCAACAGCGAATAGCAGCAGTGTAAAAACAAAGGGGGGCTTAAATATGGGTAAAATAGCTCCTAGATAAAGAACAAACACTTCAAAACCTTGTTTCTTGTTATACATTTTTTTACTTTCTTTTTTGCCATTTATGATTGTGTTATTCAGTGCGTATCCCTGGGCCATAGTAGTAAAGGCCAAATTCAATATTTTATCAAATATTTTGTCTTATATACTTTTTTGATACCTAAAGGGGTCCTAAAATTCTAAATCAAATAGCTAAATGATCCATAGTATGACCATGTCTGCTTCATATTCCATATGTCAGCTTAGAACCTCGCCTTTTAAGACATAAGGTGTTCAGTCAACTGAAATCAATTCATTAGGCCCTACAGATATGCATCTGTTGGTTACAAATACCTTCAACAAAAGGTAGGGACGTGGTTCATAAAACCAAGTCAGTATCTGGTGTGACCACCATTTGCCTCATGCAGTGTGACACATCTCCTTTGCATTGAGTTGATCAGGCTGTTGATAGTGGACTGTGGAATGTTGTCCCACTCATCTTCAGTGACTGTGCAAAGTTTCTGGATATTGGCGGGAACTAGAACGCGCTGTCGTACACGTCGATCCAGAGCATCCCAAACATGCTCAATGGGGTGACTTGTCTGGTGAGTATGCAGGCCATGGAAGAATTGGGACATTTTCAGCTTCCAGGAATTGTGTACAGATCTTTGCGACATGGGGCCATGCATTATCATGCTGAAACATTAGGTGATGGCGGCAGATGAATGGCACAACAATGGGCCTCAGAATCTCATCACGGTATCTCTGTGCATTCAAATTGCCATCAATAAAATGCAATTGTGTTCTTTGTCCGTAGCTTATGCCTGCCTGTCCATACCATAACCCCACCGGCACCATGGGGCACTCTGCTCACAACATTGACATCAGCAAACTGCTTCCCCACACAGCGCTCTGCCATCTGCCCAGTACAGTTGGAACCAGGATTCATCTGTGATGAACATACTTCTCCTGCGTGCAAGTGGCCATTGAAGGTGAGCATTTACCCACTGAAGTCAGTTACGATGCCGAACTACAGTCAGGTCAAGACCCCGATGAGGACGACGAACACGCAGTAGAGCTTCCCTGAGAGGGTTTCTGACAGTTTGTGCAGAAATTCTTTGGTTGTGCAAATCAACAGTTTCATCAGCTGTCTGGGTGGCTGGTCTCAGATGATCCCACAGGTGAAACAGCCGGATGTGGAGATCCTGGGCTGGCATGGTAACACGTGGTCTGCAATTGTGAGGCCGGTTGGACGTACTTCCAAATTCTCTAAAACGGCATTGAAGGCGGCTTATGGTAAAGAAATGAACATTAAGTTCTGGCAACAGCTCTGGTGGACATTCCTGCAGTCAGCATGCCAATTGCACACTCCCTCAAAACATCTCTGGCATTGTGTTGTGTGACAAAACTGTACATTTTAGAGTGGCTTTTTATTGTCCCCAGCACAAGATACCCCTTTGTAATGATCATGCTGTTTAATCAGCTTCTTGATTTGCCACACCGGTCAGGTGGATGGATTATATTGGCAAAGGAGAAATGCTCAGTAACAGGGATGTAAGCACATGGTCATTGGCCTCACAATTGCAGACCACGTGTTACCATGCCAGCCCAGGATCTCCACATCCGGCAGGTAGCCTAGTGGTTAGAGCATTGGGCCAGAACCGAAAGGTTGCTAGATCGAATCCCCAAGCTGCCAATGTAAAAATCTGTCGTTCTGCCCTGGCCACTGTTCCTAGGCTGTTTTTGTAAATAAGAATTTGTTCTTAACTGACTTGCCTGGTTAAATAAAGGTTAAAAAATATATATATTAACAATAATTTGTGTACACATTTTTTGAGAAATAAGCTTTTTGTGCATATGGAACATTTCTTTAATCTTTTATTTTAGTAAATGTATTTGTTCAGTATAATTCTATGAAGACTATTTGCATCAAAAGAGGGTAGAACTGTTGAAAACTGTTCTGCTTGAAAACTTTTGCTTTCCTTCATATTTCTGGTGTCTTGTTTTGGTTAGAAAAAATTGTCAATTACACAGTTATATACGGAAAGGTTTTTCCAAAATAATCCTCAAGTGTAATTCTCAGGGACCTGCTCATAACTGCTCTAATACTCAAATCTCCCAACATGCACGCAATGAAAACTGCAGATAATGTATACCTACAGAATTAGAATTTCACAATGGCAGACTAAAATTCGAATTGACGTGTATGGCTGTTGTATGGAGTGCGCAAACATTGTTTATGTGGCATTAAAACAATGTTATACCCTTCCTTTAAATTCAAGGCA
The DNA here is from genome assembly GCA_003317085.1 of Hucho hucho. Lineage (NCBI taxonomy): Eukaryota > Metazoa > Chordata > Actinopteri > Salmoniformes > Salmonidae > Hucho > Hucho hucho. The sequence goes on along the minus strand of QNTS01000073.1, from coordinate 1,138,120 downwards.
TACCACTGAAACATATGGGACTTTTGAGATAAGAAGAGAACATGTGTTTTTTACTGGCATTAAGGAGCTGTGAAACACTGAGGGGTCAACACATTTAAACAGGAAACATAAGTGTTTGGAAACATTAAGGTTAGGAAGAAGCCAGAGCCGACACTTTGTACCATACCAGGGACGTCAAATTGTGAATCAACACTGAATCTAGTTACACAGGTTACCAATTCCTTGAGAGAGAGAAAGAATAGCATATAGAGGCAGGGAGAGAGATCTAGTTACACTGATTTGAACACCGTCTGGAATACTACCAGGACGGAGACTTATTCACCTCAGATGGCTGGTTTAATGACTCCATTGAAAGACCGGGGGACAATGAAAAGTTAATGTTTGTTGCACCCAAAGGCTTTTAGCACTTGCAACGAGTCATGAAATTACTGCCTGGCTGGGTGGAAACGGAAGGGGCAAGTCCTCTGGGAATTGCTACCTCACACATTTTTGATGGGAGTGTGTGTGTGTGTGTGTGTGTTGCAAGAGGGTGACAGGGGACTCAAATCTCACAGCAACTCTCCGAAGTAGTCTCATTTCCAGAATTGGTGAGTGTTGAGTAAAGTACAGTACAGTACCAGTCAAAAGTTTGGATAAACCTACACATTCAAGGGTTTTTCTTTATTTTTACTATTTTCTACATTGTAGAATAATAGTGAATACATCAAAACTATGAAATAACACATATGGAATCATGTAGTAACCAAAGAAGTGTTAAACAAATCAAAATATATTTTATATTTGAGATTCTTCAAATAGCCACCCTTTGCTTTGATGACAGCTTTGTACACTCTTGGCATTCTCTCAACCAGCTTCATGAGGTATTCACATGGAATGCATTTCAGGTAAAATGTGTGCCTTTGTTAAAAGGTAATTTGTTTCCTTCTGAATGCGTTTGAGCCAATCAGTTGTGTTGTGACAAGGTAGGGGTGGTATACAGAAGATAGCCCTATTTGGTAAAAGACCAAGTCCATATTATGGCAAGAACAGCTCAAATAAGCAAAGAGAAATGACAGTCCATCATTACCTTAAGACATGAAGGTCAGTCAATCCGTAATATTTAAACTTTGAAAGTTTCTTCAAGTGCAGTCACAAAAACCATCAAGAGCTACAAAGAAACTGGCTCTCATGAGGACCGCCACAGGAAAAGAAGACCCAGAGTTACCTCTGCTGCTGAGGATAAGTTCATTAGAGTTACCAGCCTCAGAAATTGCAGCCCAAATAACTGCTTCACAGTTCAAGTAACAGACATCTCAACATCAACTGTTCTGAGGAGACTGCGTAAATCAGGCCTTCATGGTCAAATTGCTGCAAAAAAAAACACTACTAAAGGACACCAATAAGAAGAGGAGACTTGCTTGGGCCAGGAAACATGAGCAATGGACATTAGACCGGTGGAAATCTGTCCTATGGTCTTATGAGTCCAAATTTTAGATTTTTGGTTCCAACCGCAGTGTCTTTGTGAGACACAGAGTAGGTGAACGGATGTTCTCCGCATGTGTGGTTCCCACTGTAAAGCATGGAGGTGGTGTGATGGTGTCGGGGTGCTTTGCTGGTGACACTGTGATTTATTTAGAATTCAAGGCACACTTAATCAGCATGGCTACCACAGCATTCTGCAGTGATACGCCATCCCATCTGGTTTGCGCTTAGTGAGACTCATTTGTTTTTCAACAAGACAATGACCCAACACACCTCCTGTCACGCCTGCTCCCGCTCCCCCTCCCTGGCGCTCGAGGGCAGTCCTGTCCTGTTTCATGTCTGTTTATTCATTAAATGTTCACTCCCTGTACTTGCTTCTCGTCTCCAGCGTCTGTCCTTACAGAATGCTGACACCACCGGGGGTGTCTGAGCTGGCTCGTCGGGCTTCCACAACTTAGCTTGCTCGAGAGGTTTCCTTGCCTCAGCCTGGTGCCCCCGAGCCTCAGCCGGCTCGTCCGGCACCCGAGCCTCAGCCGGCTCGTCCGGCACCCACGCCTCAGCCGGCTCGTCCGGCACCCACGCCTCAGCCGGCTCGTCCGGCACCCACGCCTCAGCCGGCTCGTCCGGCACCCACGCCTCAGCCGGCTCGTCCGGCACCCACGCCTCAGCCGGCTCGTCCGGCACCCACGCCTCAGCCAGCCTGTAAGGCTCGACCAGGTGGGATGCCGGGTGGCGCCCCTAGAGGAGGGGGTACTGCACGACTGCTCCCACTCCCACTTCCTGGCGCTCGAGGGCGCCAGGCTGTCCATCATTACGCACACCTGTCACCTCCGTTACCCGCATCAGCGCTTCATTGGACTCACCTGTACTCCTTCACGTTTTAATTGCCTTTCCTATATCTGTCTGTTCCTCTTTTTCATCCCGTGTCAGCATTAATGTCGTTATGTTTTTCATGTCCAAAGCTGTCCTGTCCTGTTTCATGTCTATTTTAATTAAATGTTCACTCCCTGTCTCCAAGCGTCCGTCCTTACACCTCCAGGCTGTGTGTAAGGGCTATTTGACCAAGAAGGAGGGTAATGGAGTGCTGCATCAGATGACCAGGCCTCCACAATCACCTGACCTCAACCCAATTGAGATGGTTTGGGATGAGTTGGACCGCAGAGTGAAGGAAAAGCAGCCAACAAGTGCTCAGCATATGTGGGAACTCCTTCAAGACTGTTGGAAAAGCATTCCAGGTGAAGCTGGTTGAGAGAATTCCAAGCGTGTGCAAAGCTGTCATCAAGGCAAAGGGTGGCTACTTTTCGGTTACTACATGATTCCATATGTGTTATTTCATAGTTTTGATGTCTTCACTATTATTCTACAATGCAGAAAATAGTACAAATAAAGAATAACCCTTGAATGAGTAGGTGTGTACAAACTAGCTATTGTTTCAGACAAAATGATTCCTCCACAAACAATGGATTTGAATAAATATGCAGATAATATAGAAATATTCACAGACAGGAGAGTTAGTCATCAGAGTGTCTATGATCAGATAGGGACACTGCTACCCCAGAGAGAAACAGGAAAATGTTCATAATATTTTATAATACCGTATTACAGTTGAGCATTAAATTCAAAGAGATTTATGAGATGAGACAGACAAAGTTCTAGTCAAGGTATGACGTCAGCCTCAGAAGAAGACATTCATTAGCAGTATGCATATGGTGTGCTGCTGCTGTCTCTGCTCCTCTCCCTATCAAGTCATGCCTGGCTAGAGGACTGATAACAGACATATGTGAAAACCCAGATAAGGAAGTGAACGCAAATATTTATGATTTTCCTTCTGAATTCTGCGTAAAAATGTCAGTAAAGGGGCCTCCCGAGTGGCGCAGTGGTCTAAGGCACTGCATCGCAGTGCTTTAGGCATCATTACAGACCCAGATTCAATCCATCATGCTCTAGTGTCTCCTTATGGCTGGGTGCATGTACGCTGACTTCAGTTGTATAGTGTTTCCTCCGCCATATTGGTGCGGCTGGCTTCCAGGTTAAGCGAGCAGTGTGTCAAGAAGTCGTGTTTCGGGGGACGCAACGGCTCTCAACCTTCGCCTCTCCAGAGTCCGTACAGGAGTTGCAGCGATTGAACAAGACTGTAACTACCAATTGGGGAGAAAAAAATATGAAAAAAAGTCAGCAAAGCAAAGTGTGTATTTGGTGGGGTCTTTTCTCTCTCAGTTTGTCGTGAAATGACTCCTGTTTTGGGGGTTTTCTAAATTGGCTTTTCTTCATGTAATATTGGCTGTGGGTACTGTGTGGCTCTGTGTTAAGCTGTTTGTTGTTTCCATAATTACAGTGATGACAGTAGCCTAATTGTTTCTAAACCGCCACTGTGCGTCTGTTTTAGGTTCCAATAGACATTACAGGATTTGGGACTTTGTTAGAATAAATGTCCATAATTAGAATTTTTGGGGATCACAAAACCAACATTTTCTGAGAAAACAACAATATTTTGCATGAGTCACTAAAGCCAGTTAATTTGTAGGAATTGATTGGCCAACTGTGCTCTGTATTAACAAGGTATGCTATTTAAGTTACTGAATATGTCACGTGTGCGCTATTTGCATGCAATCTAGATGAATAATTTTATTGGATAATTGATGAGTCATGGGATTTGGATTCTGTGTATTTAAACCCCCCTGGTTTTGTGTTCTAGGTGGCTGCCCACAGGAGGCTAATGCAGTCCAGAGGCATGGCGGAGCCCATGTTTTGCTAGTGCATGTAGGGCTTTGTTTGGTGAGTGCATGGCTAATGGAGGTTGTTTAAGATGAAATGGAAGTCTCGAAAAGATGGACGCCTGCTTTGCTGGGCTGCACCACTTCCTGTGCCCCTTTGTTTTCTTTGTATGATTATTTTAACTATGGTTTTAGGAAACAAAACAATTGGAATGTGTTTGAAACGGAAATATTGAAAACCATGCCTTAATAAATGTTCACTATCCCTTCATTGTCTGCCTCTGCTTAACTCTGCCTGCTCAACCCAGGCCTAGAACTGGTAACTTTGCAACTCGTGACATTTGGCGTAGTCGGCAGGATCTGGGCCACTGAGTGGAAAGTTGTAGAACAGGGGCCATTTTTGTTTTGCTTTTACTGTTCTGTGTTCTCCCAGCTTCTGCAGTCTCTCCCATGGGTGGTTTTGATGGTAGCTGGGGCAGAAGAGGAAGCCATCCCCTCTTTTTCTGAGAGGCTGTGTGACCTAACTGGCCTGGGGTGTATTAAGGTGCCCTATGGGCAAAGGCTGAGCAGCTCTAAGGACAATTCTAGAGGTGTGTGGCCTGTTGAGACTGAAGGGGACGTGCAAGCCAAGGGGAACTGCTGTGGGATCTGCCAACAGTTGGATTGAGTAGTCCACTCAAAGTGGGTGAGCGGCAGGGCTGAGGTGACTGGTCTGGGCAGCTGCTGGATGTCACTTTTCTCATTGCCTGGCAGTCAGGATGCCGTGGGGATACCACTAGCCTTATGACCCAGGTCGACCAGATGAAGAGGAGGCAGGGGATGGCAAAATACAAAATGGACCTGGCTGCCGCAGAACACCATGTGGGAGAGCTGAAAGCAGGTATTGGAGCACTTCCTTGACATACAGACTAAATCCACGAGAGAAAATCTGGTACTTACAGGAATCCAAGAGAAAGAAGGAGACGTTCCTGAGGGTGTAGTTAGGGAGTTCCTCCTTACAGCGCTTCAGATCCCACGCGAAGCTGTCGACAAAATCCAACTCGAACGTGTACACCGTTTCAGACAGAGAGGGCAGAGGTATGAATGCCCAATTGTTGCCAAATTTGCTTTCTTTAAAGATAAAATAATGATTAAAAGCCTGGGTAAAAGACTTGCTGGCACGACAATAGGAATGAATGATCAGTTCCCGAAGTGTCATGATCTCCGTGAGGGACAGACCAAGGCGCAGCGAGGTATCCTGTATACATGCTTTATTTAACACACGTAACTGGGACAAAACAACAAAACGAACGAAAACGAAGATCGTAACAATAACATAGACTGAAACACTTAGCTATGTAACAAACAATAACCCACAAAACCCCTCTGAAAACTACAAACATATATATGGTTCCCAATTAGAGGTAACGACACTCAGCTGCCTCTAATTGGGAACCATTATCCCAACATAGAAATAGATCACCTAGAACAAAAAAACCCTACACTAAAACGAAACTAAACACGCCAGCCTATAAATATCAGGCCTGAATGTGACAGTACCCCCCCCCAAAGGCGCGGACTCCGACCGCGCCAAAAGTCCATTGGGGGGGTCTTCGGGTGGGCCTCCTTGTCCCAGGTGGCGGCTCCGGTGTCGGCCGTGCTGGCTCGGGGTCCCACACTGGAGGCCCTGGGCTATTTGCCGGAACAGTTTGTTTTGGGCTAGGGACCTTCTCTGGAGGTTCCGGACTGGGGACCTTCTCTGGAGGTTCCGGACTGGGGAAGTTATGTTTCAACGTTACGATCTTCGTTCGTTTATATCGTTTATTGTTTTGCCAGTTACGTTGATTAATAAATAATGTATACTGGATACCTCGCTGCGCCTTGGTCTGTACCTTCAGAAGATCGTGACACGAAGGGAATTGCAGAACGGCGCAAAGTTCTGTATCCAATCTTCAAAGAAAATAGACTGAAATGGAAAAGCATAGCTCTCATAGTCGGTAAATTGTACATTGATAACCAAGTGTTCAGAGACACAAAGACTACTCCATGGCTATTCTAAATATTACAATGTCGAACACACTACTAGATATTGCAATAAAATAAATATATAGAAAATCAATAAAATACAACAATTGTTAAAGAAATAAACTACGACTACACTATACCATTCTAGATAGGGATGTTGGAAAATAATTAGTTTTAGACTTTCCATTTACAGTATTTCATACATTTATAAAACAGCAATAGAAGAAAGGATAATTAGTGAAATAATACATCATGAAATATAAGGAACTGGAACACAAAAGTACTGAATCAACATGGAAAACACAGAGGACATAGAAGGCACAGTATGTGTGCATGTGTTGTGATAGAAGGTGTGCGTTTTTGTGTTTGGAAAAGTGTGGAGTTAAGTGAGTGAAAAAGGATACGGGTTATGAGAGAAAGCTTTAAATTTTGTGCAGAAATTAGATATATAAAATATAAATTTTAAAATAAATTATTAATATTTATTCATTTACTGTCCTATCATGATGGAATGGTCCCCAACTCTATACCCTAGACAACCATCTGAGAGACCCATACACTAAGGAGAAGTACTTATCTGTTTTATGGGCCTACTGTAAGTAGCCTATACGCAGCCAAATCAGAAAGATGAATGTGGTCAGAGACCTACTAAAGCAGCACCGCCCCCTCAAGATTCTGAGCCTGCCTGGCAGGGTTGGTCCTAGGAAATTCTCAAAGCTGCGAAAGAGAACCTTTATGACCTTGTGCCTAGCCGGTGGGGATTCCGGTGCAGTGCCCCCACCCAGGCAGTGGCAGTGCTGGCAACACTAGCTGCAGTAACCCATGGGGAGGGGGTCACACTCGGACATTCAGAGAGGGGGCATATTATTGTGGCCCTGTGGCCCTGGTGGCACATCAAAGGTCTGACTGCACAAATATGCTTGGACATATGGTCACAATGAGGGACCGAGTGTGGGTGTTTCAGGTGAAGAGGGTATACCTGATCTCCATCACCTAGGATCTGATAATGGTTAATCAAATCTCCCCATTTCTGACTGTTTTTGCTCAATTTTGCATGCTTTTTCATACATATGTATTCGTAAATCAAGGCCTTTCTTGAGTTGGACTCTGGGATAGTGCAACTGTTGAACATCTGAGTGTATGGTTGTTTGTGGGGGAGTGTGTGTGGGGTTGAGTGTGTGTGTGTGTGTGTGTGTATCCCACAACTGTTGCGAGGGAGTAAAGATGTTAGGGACAATATAGGATGAATCACAGTAATTGTTTGCTAAAATAATAATTGCTTGCTAAAATGTAATTTTTTTAATGGCAATACTGGTAAGAGGTAACAAACCGTTGCATAAACTACCTATATTATTACAAATATTAATTGCTAATTATGGAAATTAAGAATCAGGATTTTTTAAATATATATTTTTTAATAGCATATATAATACAAATCAAGTTGAGAGCGATGGAAATGCTTTTGACGGTTGTCCTGCTTCTTTTCTGTGGGTGGCACTGTGTGCTCTTTTCGAAGGATGGGTCCCGGTCTCTTGGGGGCCATGGGATCCGGGGGGTCGGGGGTGGTCTGCCGGTCATTGGATAACAACCCAACTCGGGATGAGAAGGGGTTTTAGCGGGTGGAATAGTGGGGACCAATTGGAGGTTTACATAGTAGCAATGCAAATATCATGGTACAGCTATATAGACACTCAATCATCATGGTACTTTTTAATGGTACGTTTACAAACATATATTTTGATAAATAGAATTGAACCTTGTGTCTCATTATGGTAATTGGTGAAATAAGTATAGCCAGTTACAATTGTAATGGCTTAGCAGATAATAAGAAAAGACGATCAGTATTTACCTGGCTAAAAGAGAAGGAATATAATATATATTGTTTACAGGAAACTCATTCAACAATTTTAGATGAAGTTTTGTGGAAAAGGGACTAGGAGGACCAAATATATTTCTCCCATGGGCAAAGAAATTCAAAAGGGGTGATGATATTAATTAACAGTAATTTTGATCCATGTGCAAACTATACAAACAGATCCTCAAGGTAGATGGATGATTTGAAATGTTATTGGACCATAAACAGATATGGATTATTAACCTATGGGGTCCAAATAATGATGATCCACGCTTCTTTGAAAATATACATGTATAATAATTTATTAACGCTACAAGCAACACAAGACTCTATTATTATGGTGGAAGATTATAATACGGCTTTAAATACCTCTACGGACCGTAAAGGAAATCACACTACAAACTATCACCCTCATGCACTTAAGGAAATCATGAATGTCATGGATATATTGGAATTAGTGGATATATGGAGGCTTAAATACCCTGACCTAGTGAGATATACATGGCAGAGGCTTAATCAAGCTAGTCGTTTTGATTACTTTCTTATGTCATTCTCTCTGGCACCAAAAGTTTAAAAAAGTGTTGATAGGGGACAGAATGCGGTCGGACCATCACATTACTGGCATATATATTACTGTTACAGAATTTCCACATGGGCGAGGATATTGGAAATTGAATCGAAGGCTACTGGATGATAACTTGTTTTTACAGTTTTTTACGATTGTTTACACACTAAAATAAAAATTTCCACACAATTTGCAAAATTCTACTCCAATGAGCAAAACACCTCCACAGATTTGCACAACATTACACACAATGTCTGCTTCACCCTTTTTGCAAAACATTACACACAGTGAGTTGTAAAACTCTACACACATTTTCACACCTTAGACACAGATAAGGATTTTGAGGTTACTTCCTTGTCATTACAAAGCCCAGGATTGCCAATGACCACACTAATGAACGAATTGGATAATCACATCCACCAGGTGTGGAAGCACACATGTGCTAATTTGAAAACGCAGCACTCAGGTGTGCTATAAAAGGCAGCAGGTGAGTTCACCTGTCTTCAACAAAAATGGAAGGAGCTAGAAGAAGAAGAAGAAGAGTGAGAATGAGAGGGGGAGCTCAAAGAGGAGATGAAGGAGGTAGAGGAAGAGGAGAAGGAGATAGAGGAAGAGGCCTAGGTAGAGGAAGAGGTAGAGAAGGACTTGAAGAGTTGATAGAACCTGAACAAAGAAGACGAGGACCAAATTTGACTCAAGAAATCCGTGCAACACTTATTGACCATGTTATCAACCATGGACTGACACTGATGGAAGCTGGACAAAGAGTTCAACCAAATCTCAGCAGAAATACTGTTGCGTCAGTAATTCGGACATTTCATCGAGAAAACAGGTAAGCTAACCACACAGTACATTGAAACTGAAGCTTGCTGTACTTATCATCAATATTGTTTACTGTGACATTTGACAGTAGGCTGCATGTGTATTTTTTTATACATTTGTTTTACATAGGATTGAGGGTCGAGGACACCAAGGTGGAAGGGGCCCTATGTTCACTCGTGCACAAGAGGCCGCCATTGTGAACATGGTTTTGACCAATAATTGTATCAGGCTGCGAGAAATCCAAGCCAATATCATCAATGATGACCATATTTTCAATAACATCCAACGAGTCTCTCTGTCAACATTAGGTCGAATCTTCAAGAAAAATCAAATATACATGAAGCAACTGTATCGGGTACCATTTGACAGAAATTCAGAGAGAGTGAAACATCTGCGCAATGAGTATGTGGAGGTATGTATTGTTCATCTTACTATGGTGTGGTATTGTGCACTGCTCATAATGTTCTGGCACAAAAAAATACTGTGCAATAGATATTGAATAGCATCCTATTGTCTTTTACTGTGTTTCAGAGAGTCTTGCAAATGGATGCTGCAGAAATTCAACATGAATTTATATATGTGGATGAGGCTGGATTTAACCTTGCGAAAACAAGAAGAAGAGGGAGAAATGTAATTGGACACAGGGCAATCACCAATGTGCCAGGGCAGCGAGGGGGTAACATCACCCTTTGCGCTGCTATTACACAAAATGGGGTCCTCCACCACCATGCAAATCTGGGACCCTATAATGCAAATCTAATACTTGCATTTCTTGACAGATTGCACGAGATTGTCACAGCATTAAACCAAGTGGACCAGATGCGGTACATTGTCGTTTGGGACAATGTCTCATTCCATCGGGCTGCTCTGGTCCAGAATTGGTTCCATGAGCACCCTGAATTTGAAGTCTTATACCTTCCCCCATACTCCCCCTTCCTGAATCCAATAGAAGAGTTTTTTTCAGCATGGCGGTGGAAGGTATACGACCTGCGGCCCTATGACCGTTTGCCCCTCATTCAGGCCATGGAGCAGGCCTGTGATCATATCGAAGCAGCTTCTGTGCAGGGGTGGATTCGTCACACGAGGCGATTCTTCCAACGGTGCCTTGCCAATGAAGACATAGCCTGTGATGTGGATGAAATCTTATGGCCTGATCCAGCCAGACGGAGAGATGATGAATAGTTACAGTATTCTTGTTGCTTTTACAGTAGTTTTTCTTCAGAGTCAAAGTGTATGTACTTCATGCAGTAATTTTTATTTGTCTACAGATTTTATTTGTTTCATTGATTTCATTGTTGGTTGATTACTGTAACTGATTATGGTAAGAAATACTGTAAGTATTGAAATAAATACTTGAAATATTCAGTCTGCAGCATCAGTGTTGTGCAGTGCTTGGTAAGTTTATAGTAGGCCTATTTGTGTACATTCTCCCTATATCTCAAACTAATCATGAAGAATGTTGTGGGTTTGTCACTATTTTTTTTTTCATCTATATTATCCCTTACATAACAATGTCTGGCCAAAAATCTAGCACATGCTATTTCCTAAAATTAGTTTTTTTACAATTGTGTTTTTTATTTATCACAGCAGTGTGAAACTGGCTGCAATAGTGTCTGATCATTGAGGACTGTGTTGGTTAAATGAAAACTAATAGCATTTTCACAAATATGTGTATATGTTTTGACTGAAGTGTGTATGTTTTGACTGAAGTGTGTCATTTTGCAAACAATCTAGGAATTATGCAAATTGAGTGTGGTGTTTGGATAATTGTGATTATATTTTGAAAAAAAGAACCCGGTTTTCAAAATTGCGTGTAAACATTTGAAAAAAACTGTAACTAGGACAAAATCATTTATAACTGTTTTTTCCGACATAACATAGGTACAGCAGATCCCCTTATTGTATGGGCCACTTTTAAACATGCCTTTAGAGGCCATGCAATTCAGTACTATAAAACAAAAGCAATTTAGGTCAAAAGAGTCCATATCAACAAAGGAAATGGAAGGACTAACAGTACAGATCGATAGCAATAAAAACTGTACCATAGAGGCTCAGAGTAAGTTAGAGGAAAAACAACAGAAATGGAGGAACCTATTCAAGAAAGATCCAGTGTAATATATTATAAAAATAAAGTGAGCTGGATGGGGAAAAATGCCCCAATTTATTTTGCAATCTTCAACATAGAAATGCTACCAAAAAAAATGTACTGATGTCACCCATGATTCATCAAACAATATTTTGAAAGAGGAAGTAAAGTACTTTAATTTCAGCGAATTGTTACTGCAATTGAAACATTTTAAAAGTAGGCCTAGTACTTGGATGGCATAAGACCTGGTTTTCTGGACCGTGCAAGACGAGTTGAACTCCTTTACACTCTGACACACACAAAAAAACACACAACCAGTATGGCAATGAGAGTACAGCCAATGAGAGTACAGCCAGTATGACCCTACGTTTCCAATAACTTGGTTTGAACAATAAGATATTTACATCTTTCAAATTCCCTGGCTGACAGACACATTTTCTTACCCATGACATTATTTTGTTGTACAGAACCATTTTGATGGGCAGATCTGACAGATGTGTGAGATCTGTCTATCCATAGCAGTGAAATTAATTCCTGGAGTACCCTCCTTTTTGAGGTGTGTTCATCTACTACCTGAGCCTCATCATCCCTGGGGTTCATGTGTATCACTGCCATTGCAGAGCAGAGAGGAGGGGAAAATAGGAATGGAGGGGAGAGGAAGGGAGGAGAGGAGTGGAGAGATGAGGGGAAGGAAAGGAGAGGAAAGGAAAGAAGAGGAGAGGGCTGAAGGCAGCTCAGGAAACTGTGTCTCCTTGTGTCATCATGGTCAATTGGCCTGTCAAGCACTCATGCAGAGCTTGAACTGGTACTCTGGTTGCTCTCTCTCTCTTTAGAAGTAAGGTTATATCAACATTATGGGAATTCCGAATTCTTCTATGTTGTCCTCCAGAGTCAAACATTGTACATTGTACTCAAACATCAGTCCTCAATTAACAGTGGCATCCGACACTTCCCCACTGCTCATTCAACCGAATTAAAGTGCGTTAATTATTATTGTTTGGGTATTATTTACATACACTAACAAATTGCTATAAATTTACAGCAAAAAATATATAATTTGCTACTCTACTGTCAGTCATTTGTGTGTGTTTAATAATTTCAGCATATGCCTCAGTGCAAATGAAATCATGTAAAATATAACACTACTATCTGGAGTGCATTGGATCCTTTTGTCTTCTGTCTGTGTGGGTGTTCAATTAACCCAAACAGCCCAGGGCTAAGCCTCACTCTAAGTTCTGATGTGAGGACAGAAGCACAGGACAGATCAATATGGCTGTTAAGGTTAAATGATGCGATGTTGGGTGTCAATGATATTGACACACCCTCAGGTGATAAACCCATGTTTAGTAAAACAATACTGTAATTTCTGGGCACATTTTGCTGGAGATTCTGGGAACTAGAAAATAAGGCATAGAGACACATTATGTATATGTTACAAGGTGGAAAGTTTAGAAGAAAAAGAAACGCAAACCTATATAGGCGAGGTGCTGGCTAGCGGAGTGGAAAACTTGAAAATAAAGAAGAGCCGCACACTCTAGGAGCTCAGATGCAAAAAATATTTTATGTCCAACGTTTCGACAGGCAAGCTGTCTTCATCAGGGTATAATCACAAACACTGCGGGGTGACTCGTTTATATAGTGTCAAAGGACATACACAGGTGTCTGTAATCATGGCCAAGTGTGGAAAGTGACCGGTTCTAGGTCTGGGTTGAGCAGAGTGAAGCAGAGGCAGACATCGAAGGGACTGTTTTTTTTTAAACATTCATTAAGGCATGGTTTTCCATATTTAAAAGGAGTACGTCTTCGTAATTGATAGTTGTAACGTCCAGGCCTGAGTGTACAGGCTGGAGTGTTTAGTTTTGTTTTGGTGTAGGGTTTCTTTTGTTCTATAGTGTGTATTTCTATGTTGGGGTAATGGTTCCCAATTAGAGGCAGCTGAGTCTCGTTACCTCTAATTGGGAACCATATATATGTTTGGGGTTTGCACTTAAGTTTTGGGGGTTATTGATGAAGGTTATGATCGTGTTTAGGTTCACGCCATCGTGTTTAGGTTCACGCCATCGTGTTTAGGTTCATGTCACAGTGTCTAGTTTAGGATTTAGCGTTTGTTTCCACGTCATGTTCATCGTTCCCTGTTTTGTTCACTCAAGTCACGTTCGTCAATAAATATGTATTCTGGATACTTCGCTGCGCATTGGTCTGTCCCAAGAGATAATCGTGACAGAATAACCCACCAAACAAAGACCAAGCAGCGAGAAGACAAGGAGTCCTGGACATGGAGAGAGACGGCGGAGCATCGTCGTCCCAGGAGGAGGAAGAAATCAGCGCAAGCTGAGCGGGGGAGTTACGAGGAGCTATATGGGGAGAGGGAGAGAGGGAGAGGGAGAAATATGTTGGGGCTCGCCTGGCTAGAAGGGCCGAACCGCTTCCCCAAAAAACGTTTGGGGGGGGGGGTACACGAGGAGGTTGGCCGGTTCAGGGTGGACTCCTGAGCCAACTCCTCGTGCTCCTTGGAGGGAGCATTGGAGGGAGCGTCGCACTGAAAGGACACCGTGTTATGCAATTTTGCGCACAGTGTCTCCTGTGCGGATTCAGAGGCCGGTGCGCAAAATTCTAGCGCCACTCATCGGTCAGGCCAAGGTTAGTGTGCTACCTGGAAGAGTGGTGCCAGCTCTGCGCGCCAGGTCTCCAGTGCGCCTTTTGGGACCAAGATATCCTACGGTCCTGCGGGCAGAATCTCCGGTGCGAATCCACAGCCCAGTTCGAGAGATTCCAGCTCCACTCACCCGTGAGGCCAGGGTTAGTGAGCTACCTGGAAGAATTGTCCCTGTTCCACGCTCCAAGATCCTTGTCCATGTTGTGGATTCAACACGTCCTGTGCCTGTTCCACGTTCCAAGATCCCAGTACGTGTTGTGGATTCAACACGTCCTGTACCTGTTCCACGTTCCAAGATCCCTGTCCGTGTTGTGGATTCAACACGTCCTGTACCTGTACCACGTTCCAAGATCCCAGTACGTGTTGTGGATTCAACACGTCCTGTCCCTGCTCCACGCATCAGGCCCCCTGTGCGCCTTCAGAGCCCGGCACGTCCTGTCCCTGCTCCACGCATTCGTGGTGCACAATAGTGCATAAAAGCACTGCAAAACACAGGTTCAATAATAGATTCCATACAGTTAGAAAAATGTGGTGTCACAAAACCCCCCACATATACTCAAATATACAAACAGGTACCCTTGCGAATACAGTGTTCCAATACATATATATATACAGTGGGGCAAAAATGTATTTAGTCAGCCACCAATTGTGCAAGTTCTCCAACTTAAAAAGATGAGAGAGGCCTGTAATTTTCATCATAGGTACACTTCAACTATGACAGACGAAATGAGAAAAAGAAATCCAGAAAATCACATTGTAGGATTTTTTATTTATTTATTTGCAAATTATGGTGGAAAATAAGTATTTGGTCA
>QNTS01000073.1:1096805-1115872 GCA_003317085.1 Hucho hucho | reverse complement strand
ATGTTTTTATTTATCACACTTTTCTTTAACCATTTATGTTCTTTAATACAGGGCCGACATACAAGTTCCTTACTTTTTTCCCCTTCTACTTGCCTCTTCCATTTTTGTGGTAATGCTGCAATTAGTTGGTTGTAATTTTGGGTAGAGCAAACACTTCCATATGTCTGTGTTAGCTGCATGTGTGACATAACTCCACCAGTCCTATTTATGATATCATTCACAAAAATTATACCTTTTTTAAATGTTTCTTTGAAAAATACGGTTTCTTTATCAATTAGTATATTTGAGTTTAACCACAATATTTGTTGTATTATTTGTTCTGTCTTTTCAGGTGGATTAAACTGAAATTGTAACCAACTTTCTAAGGCTTGTTTAAAAAATGGCGATATTTTTGAGATCATTTCCTTTTCAAACAACCGAAAATGAGCAGATGTAATCTGAATAAAGGGGAATAAGCCATTCTTGAACATAGGATGAGACATTCTTACCAATTTACTAGAGAACCAGTTTGGATTTAAGTCAGTGGACTTTCTAACAGATCTTCCTCCCTCACAGGGGAACACCACGATCCTGGTCGTTGTGGATCGCTTCTCTAAGTCCTGTCGTCTCCTCCCTCTGCCCGGCTCTCTCTGCAGTAGATTGCAACTCCGTCCCCTATGGCAGTTCTATCTTGTCGGAAGATGTTATAGTTAGGGATGGAAATTTCAGTATACTTGGTGGCCTGCCCGGTCTCCCTACAGACTGCGGAGGCCCTGTTTACTCACGTCTTCCGGAACTATGGGGTGCCTGAGGATATAGTGTCTGCACAAGGTCCCCAGTTCACTTCGAGAGTCTGGAAGGTGTTCATGGAGCGTCTGGGGGTCTCGGTCAGTCTTACCTCGGGTTATCACCCCGAGAGCAATGGGCAGGTGGAGAGAATTAACCTGTCAGTGGACTTTCTGCGGTCCTATTGCCAGGACCGGCCAGGGGAGTGGGCGGCGTTTGTGACCTGGGCAGAGATGGCGCAGAACTCGCTCCGCCATTCCTTCACTAACCTCTCCCCCTTTCAGGTGGTATTGGGGTACCAGCCGGTTCTGGCACCGTGGCATCGGAGTCAGACCGAGGCTCCTGCGGTGGACGATTGGTTCAGGCGCGCAGAGGAGACCTGGAAAGCCGCCCATGGTCACCTCCAGTAAGCCGCGCTGTGCCAAAAGAACAGCGCGTACCGTCATCGCAGTGAGGCTCTCGACCCGAAACCTGCCCCTCCGCCTGCCCGGCCGGAAGCTGGGCCTGCGGTTTGTGGGGCCATTTAACTTCTTAGGGAGCGGCAGCAGAGGTGACGGTTTTGGAGAGTCTGGTGTCTGTTCTGGTATCTATTCTGTTACACTCACAGACATTATGTTAACACTTTTAGAAATATCCCAGTTTAGGTCACCTAACAGTACGAACTCTGAAGATAGTTGGGGGGCAATCAATTCACATCTGGTGTCCAGGTCACAGCTGGGGGCTGAAGGGGGTCTATAACAAGCGGCAACGGTGAGAGACTTGTTTCTGGAAAGGTGGATTTTAAAAGTAGAAGCTTGAATTGTTTGGGCACAGACCTGGATAGTATGACAGAACTCTACAGGCTCTCTCTGCAGTAGATTGCAACTCCGCCCCCTATGGCAGTTCTATCTTGTCGGAAGATGTTATAGTTAGGGATGGAAATTTCAGGATACTTGGTGGCCTTCCTAAGCCATGATTCAGACACGGCTAGGACATCAGGGTTGGCAGAGTGTGCTAAAGCAGTGAATAAAACAAACTTAGGGAGGAGGCTTCTAATGTTAACATGCATGAAACCTTGGTTTCATGCATGTTTACGGTTACAGAAGTCAACAAATGAGAGCGCCTGGGGAATGGGAGTGGTGCTGGGGGCTGCAGGGCCTGGGATAACATTTACATCACCAGATGAACAGAGGAGGAGTAGGATAAGGGTACGGCTAAAGGCTATAAGAACTGGTCGTCTAGTGCATTTGGAACAGAGTGTAAAAAGAGCAGTTATCTGGGCGCGGAAGAATAGATTCAAGGCATAATGTACAGAGAAGGGTATGGTAGGATGTGAGTACAGTTGAGGTAAACCTAGGCATTGAGTGACGATGAGAGAGGTTTTGTCTCTAGAGGCACCAGTTAAGCCAGGTGAGGTCACCGCATGTGTGAGGGGTGGAACAAAAGGGCTATCTAAGGCATGTTGGGCAGAGCTAGGGGCTCTACAGTGAAATAAGATAATAATCACTAACCAAAACAGCAATAGACAAGGCATTTTGACATTAGGGAGAGGCATGTGTAGCCGAGTGATCATAGGGTCCAATGAGTAGCACTAGATGAGTTAGGTAGCCAATTCCGTATTCGCTGCTACGCTAGGCGAGCTGGAGACACGACATTTCAGACAGGTAGTGGGCCAGGGCTAGCAGATGGGCATCCGGCGACGTCGCAACGGAAGAGCCTGTTGAGACCACCTTGGACGGTTACGTCGGCAGACCATTCGTGATGGATCGGCGGGGCTCCATGTCGGCTGTAAATGGTTGGCAAAAGAGGTATTGTAGCCCAAGAATTGGCTAGCCGGGAGATGGACCTTGCTCGAGGCTAGCTCCAGGCTAACTGGTGCTTGCTTCGGGACAGAGATGTTAGCCAGGTGTAACCACTCGGATAGCAGCTATCTAGCTGCGATGATCCGGTGTAAAGGTTCAGAGCTTGCGGTAGGACTCCGGAGATGTGGTAGAGAAAAAGCAGTCCGATATGCTATGGGTTGATATCGCGCTGTGCAGACAGGCAGGAATTGACCGGGTTGAGGCTGGCTGATGTCCGAGTTAACGGTGAGGACCGCTAGCAGTGGCTAACTGACTAGTAGCTAGTTTCTGAAGGGGGTTCCGGTTCTAAAGTATAAGAATAGCAGATCCGTACCACATTGGGTGAGGTGGGATGCAGGAGAGTATATTCAGTCCATAGATGGAAAGTGAGATTAAAATATATACGAAATATATACAAAGAAAACAATATATACATGGACAGGACGGGACAAGACAAAGACACACGTTCGACTGTTACACCATCTTGGAAAGATTCCTGGACCTGTAACCAAAAACGAGCTAACTATGGACAGTACCAAAATAAATGAACTATTGACTCTCCCTCCTCGCAGCAAAATCTGCAGAGCTGGGAAAATTGTACCCCCCATATATATAACATTCCATTCGGATGTAAGAATTTTGCATAATGAATCCGGCGTCGTTTTGTGTGTCAATTCATAAACCATGTGCCATGGAATCGGTACATCAAAAATCTCTTCCCAACTATTTAGCAATTTACATGGCACAAATGCAATTTACATGGCACAACTGTTTTTTGGTCCTAAAATGAAACTGGTATATATATGTGCAACGTTGTAGACTGATCCAATGAACCATTGCATTTCTGTTCAAGATTTTGCATCAAGACTGCCCAAATGTGCCTAATTTGTTTATTAATAACTTTTCATGTTCAAAACTGTGCTCTCTCCTCAAACAATAACATGGTATTATTTCACTGTAATAGCTACTGTAAATTGGACAGTGCAGTTAGAATAACAAGTATTTAAGCTTTCTGCCAATATCAGATATGTCTATGTCCTGGGAAATTTTCTTGTTACTTGCAACCTCATGCTAATCGCATTAGCCTACGTTAGCTCAACCGTCCCGCAGGGGACCCACCGCTCCTGACGTGCCCACTGACGTGCCCAAAGTAAACTGCCTGTTACTCAGGCCCAGAAGCCAGGATATGCATATAATTGGTAGCATTGGATAGAAAATACTTTGAAGTTTTTAGAAATGTTAAAATGATGTCTGAGACTGTAACACAATTGATATGGCAGGTGAAGATCAGAAGAAAAACCAACCGAAATATATATTTCTTTGAGGTCCAAGGCTCTTATAATGGAAAGGTATGGGTCCTATGTAATTCCAGCTCCCAGATTGCAATTCCTATGGCTTCCACTAGATATCAACAGTCTTTGTTCATTGTTTCAGGCTTGTTTCTTCATAAACGAGGAAGAATTTGGAGTTTTGAGACAAAGACTACCGGAACAACATCAGTCGGTCCGCGTGACGAAGAGGACGCGTGCTTACTAATTTTACTTTTCTATTGAACATACTACATTCCGTATGAAATATTATAGTTTATTTACATTTTAGGGTACCTGGGGATTAAATAGAAACGTAGTTTGACTTGTTTAAACAAATGTTAGCAGTAGATTCAGACAATCGCATGGTATGCTTTCGCTGTGCCTATTGAAAATCGGACAACGCAGTTAGATTGACAAGAATTTAAGCTTTTAAATGATATAGGATACTTGTATGTTCATAAATGTTTAATATTACGATTATTTATTTGAATTGCGCGCCCTCCAGTTTCACCGGATGTTGTCGACTGGTGTCCCGCTAACGGGAGGCCTTTTAAAGCACAAACCAGACACCACAATGCATAGACTCAAAACCTTCCCTTTTGCTCCAAATGTACACCCTCTTCCCTTGGTGTGATCTTTGTAGGCATATTGAAATAAACTTGCTCCAACCAACTAGTTATAAATATGAAGTTCCCTATAAGTAGTCTGGCCTTCACCCATCCCTCCATTTGTGTGGGGAGCCTTCATTATGATAAAGGCTTAAGGAGTATATGGGATGCAGCTAATCTCCCAATCCTACCATACACTGAGGTGCATATGTGGCGTAATAAAACTGGCTGCCAGACGAGGGGCCCCAGTGGACAGTGTGTGATGAAAAGAGAGTAGAGGGGAATATTTCAAATGAGCTCAAGAATAGAGATAAGGGACGATTCCATCTGCATAGCTGCCTGCCTAGCTGCCTAGCTAGATGGCCTGCTCGCAGGAAGGAAGCATTTCAGTAGTGACAGAATGGTGCAGATCGCTTAATCAGCATAAAGACTCCTGTCCCAACTGCACACAGCCCTCTGTCATGACTGTATGACTGTATTCCCCTACTCTCTTGCTGAGACTGGTTTAATTTGTGTATGAGGCAATTATCATGAGTTGCTGGAGATTGAGCAGCAACCCAACCTCTGAGTTGTGCGGGAGGCCCAGAGAGAGAGGGTGGGATAGGTGGGGGGCAGAAATAGGTGTACTAGAAAATCAATCAGTGTAATGTTAAATTGCTGTTCATTATTATTTAATGAATCAATATTACCATGCATTTCATTGCTGCTTATCAGAATAATTATACAGTATTTTTAATTCAGTGTTGCTTTATTTGTTATATGTGTTGTAAAATTGGTTGTTGTAAGCTTGGTTGTCATAAATTTGCTTGTGAAAATTGTATAAGACTGTTACTGTACTCTGCCAATCTCTGCCATTGCAGAATGTATAGAAATTCAAATGAGAGGCATACCAGTTTGGGCATATCAATATGACTATTGTTTCAGACAACATGATTCCTAGACAGGAGAGTTAATCAGAGTGCCAATGATACTGATAGGGACACTGCTACCCAAGAGAAAGAGAAAATATCAGATATTTTTCATAATAGTGTTTTACTGTTGAGTTGCATTAAATTAAAATAGACTTCTGAGATGAGACAAACTCCTAGACGTTGATAAAGTTCTAGCCAAGGCAATAGCTCAGAAGAAGACATTCTTTAGCAGTATGCAAATGGTGTCCTGTGCTGTCTCTGCTCCTCTCCCTATCAAGTCATGCCTAGCTAGAGAACTGACAAATGTGAAAACCCAGATAAGGAAGTGCGCAAATATATGATTTTCGTTTTGAATTCTCTATAAAAATGGCAGTATAACAAAGTGTGTAATTTTGTGTGTTCTCTTCTCTCTCAGTTTGTCATTTTTCCAAACCTAAACTGACTCCTCTTTCAGGGGGTTTCTAAATGGGCTTTTCTTACAGCAGTATTGGCTGTGTGTATTGTGTGGCTCTGTGTTGAGCTGTATGTTTGTTGGGTCTGGCCGTTTGTTTCCACAATTACAGTGATAACAGTAGCATAATTGTTTCTAACGCGCCACTGTGCATCTGTGTTAGAAGATTGCAATATAATTTGTTATAATAAACACCCATAATTCTGAGACCGAAGTAGAATTTTGGGGTAAGAGAAAGCTAACATTTTCTTAGAAAACAAAAATATTTTGCAGAAGCCAGTTAATTTGCAGGAATTGATTGGCCAACTGTGCCCTGTATTGACAATTCTTCAATACTATCATCAAGGTAGGCTATTTATACATAATGTATCTCTGCCTTATTTTCCAGTTCCCAGAACCCAGGGCCGGCTCTGGCCTTTAGGGGGCCTGTCATGCCAAATAGTGTCCCATGCCAAAAGGTGTCCCCTGCCAAAAGGTGTCCCCCCCTGCGTCACAATTGGATCTGTTGCTATATCAACGGTGTGAAAAGCTAATGCGTTGAATTTTGAGGTCATTACAGCCAAAATGACATTCTATTCATCCCTGCTATGTAAACAAAGCGACAATTTCGCTGATTAAGATACTACTACTTTTGGGTACCTTAACTTTTCAACATTAAAAGTAATGTCTTAAATGGTTCTTAGTTTTAGAAATAGCAAAGAAAACATGTAAACTGCACATTAACTTACCTTTCAGATTGCAAAGTGAGCTCCCATGAAGCTATTAACACTTCATTAATGTGCAAATCAGTTCATACACTGGCTCCTCTGGCTGCCATATTTTTTATTTTGAGTTTCCTTTGTCTTGTCTTACTAAAGTATGCTATTAGTCCTATTATAATTATTTTTCCCTACCTCCCTTCCTCCAACACATGGCATAGGCATAGCTCAGTAATACAGCAGTACACGTGTGGTTGAATATAATGCAGGACACAACAGGCAGTTGAATAATGTTTACTCACGAATACCGAAAGGGATTTACAACAATTAAATAAATAAACACCTGGCAATATGTTTGATTGAAACATGAAATGTTTTCTATGGAACAGGTGTGTCATGAACTTGTTGATTTTATTGAATATGCCCACATGGCAGTTATAGACTGAAATACATGAGTATGGCTAACATTAACACATAACATTACATTTAGTTGAGAAAACAGAAGTGTGAATGATAAGTACAGGTAAAGAAAGACAAATTTAGAGGCAGGCAGTCTTGGCAGAAGTAGGGTATTGGTGATTTTAAAAAAAATCTTAGTTCTGGCATGTGGGATAGTGAAGAGGTGGGTGCTACAGGTGGTTCTGCCATTCACTTTTCCTCGACAGGCAGCCAGTCTCAGAAGGTGGACTTGAAGAGGGAGACTGTAAAGTCCAGGTACAGCTGTTCTCTTTGCTCTTTGAGTGTTTGCAGTGCTAGTGTATGTAGTGCACCTGTGTATCTCACTGTGCCCAGGATGATATGTCAAGCACAGTTCCTTAGCAGATTAGATCAAACCACATGACATTAACAGTAGCTGTAGATAATGTAATAAAAAGTGGGAGCTTGGAGGGTGGTTGATCATGGAGGACATCAGGTGGATCCAGGTCTGGGGAAGTGATAAAGTAGGATTCTCAGTGCATGACAGAACCCCTAGAAGACATCAGGTGGATCCAGGTCTGGGGAAGGGATGTGGTAGGCGTCTCAGAGCATGGCAGAACCCCTAGATCCTGAAGAACAGGAGCAGAGTAAAAGGGAAAGAGACAGAAACAGAGGCATAGGATGCAGAAAGAAAACACACAGGTTACAGGTAGATCCAGGCCAGGTTGAATTGTCCCCATATTGCTTACACCTATCCAATCCACTCAGGTCTACACAAGTGTAAGGGGTTGATTTGGGATTCAGGGATAAGCTCTTTCTAAATTTGTCTTTCTTCAATTCCTCATGTCCTCTCTCTTCAAATCCTTATTAAAACAGATTGGAGAAGAAAATCTAAGGTTCCTTGCCTGTAAGGGCTAAAGGACTGTATTATTCTTAGGTTGCTGGTTTGGGCGTGTTTGCCTCCGGACGTCAGTCAGAACGCAATGATGGCAAGGCACAGTGAATGGTTGACTTGTAGATTAATTGGAGGAATAACAGTATGTAACAGGCAGAGTATTAACAGGGCTATGGGTTGATCTCTAGGAAGGCTACTGCGTGTACCACTGATCCATAACTATGGGCGTGGAAGAGTGAATGTGTGGTTTCTCTAGGAGAGAGCAGAATAAAGTGTCATTAATATCAGGATAACATACATAGAAATACAATAACATTATATGACACTACTTACAATATAAACTATAAGGCATCAGTATAACCATGTTACTACATATAAAAGTGCTTCAACTAAAGCACCACTAGGTGGCAGTAGTAACCCATTAATGACCGGGGCATTATGAACGACTGAATGGATGGAATATGTGCAACGTAAGCCCTATTAAATGGATAATTAATTGTGCAATGTAAGCCCTATTAAATAATCTCAAAACCTGAATATGAATACATTTGCTGCAAATGTGCCATTCGTCCATGCCTGTACATTTTGCCGAAATTGCACAAACCTAAAACACAAAGCAATTATCCAGATGACCAGTGGTTGCAGGAATAGGCTCAATGCTAGAGCCATTGTCGAACTTCGTAGACTCTTTTATTAAATCTCATGTGCAAGCATTGCCATCATATGTGAAAGGCTCTATATATATTATGTATTTTTATTTAACCTTTATTTAAACAGGGAGTCACATTGAGATTAAAAATATATTTTACAAGAGAGCCCTGTACACGTTACAATAAAAACAGAGTATTAAAATATAAACGTGTATAAAACAATATAATTCAGCACACAATTAAGAAAAATAAACATTTAATAAAAGCAATCACATTCAACTACATAGAGGTCCTCAATCAATAATTTAAACTGCCTGAGTGGCACCAGTACGTCTAGCTGCAGTGAACATATTGTTACACAAATTAGGGGCAAAAAAACTAAAGGCGGATTTTCCTAAATCTGTGGAGACTGAAGGGATCTCTAGTGTTATTCATTCCTGTGAACGGGTTTGGTAACTTATGATTCTTATCTTAATTAATGAAGTTACATATGGAGGGAGTTTCTGTAAGAATGCTTTGTAAATAAATAAAAGAGAATGCAGCTCTCTTCTTACAGACCGGAGGTCCATCCCACATTTTTATACAGACTACAATGGTGAGTCCTAAAATTGTCCTGTGATAAAATGTATTGCGTAATGGTAGACTGCGTCCAAGGGTTTTAAAACAGAGGTTGCCGCATGCATGTAAACAATTTCACCAAAATCCAAAACAGGGCGAAGCGTTGTGTGAACAAGCTTTCTCCTATTTTTAATACTAAGGCATGATTTATTTCGATATAAAAAACAATATTGGATCTTAGCTTCAAATTTTTTATAATGCGTTACAAAGGATAACTTGTCATCAATCCAGACACCCAGGTATTATGCATGTCCTCAGGGTCAATATTTTGTGACCTAGAGAACAGCATGAGCTTGGTTTCACTTGTATTTAACACTAATTTAAGATCTGTAAGTGATTTCTGAATTGAATCAAAGTCATGCTGAAGTTCACGAATGGCCTGCTGCACTGAGGTGGCACAGGAATACAAAACGGTGTCATCTGCATAGAGAGGAATGCTACAAGAATGAACAGTGTTCCTATGTCATTAATTTACAAAGTGAACAATAATGGACCCAAAATCAAACCCTGAGGAACACCTTTTTAAATCTCAAGAAATTCTGATTTAACCCCATCTATTAAGATGGCCTGAGTTCTGTCACTAAGATAATTCTGAAACCATAAACAGGCTGTATATCCCAGGCCTACTCTTGATAATTTCTTCAGCAAAACAGAATGATCAACAGTGTCGAATGCTTTTGACAGATCAATAAACAAGGCAGCCCAGCTCTTTTTAGCATCCAAGGCATTGACAAGATCATTAACAACTAGCGTGGTTGCTGTGGTAGTACTATGCCCAGGCCTAAACCCTGATTGGTTTATATTAAGAATACAATTATCAGATAAAAAGGAACAAAGTTGTACATTAACCAAGGATTCAAGAATTTTAGCTAAACAAGGTAGTCTTGAAATGTGGCGATAGTTGTCTAGATCATTTGTATCCCCACCCTATAGACTTCATAAACAAGATCTCACCAATAAACGGGTTTAACAGAAGACTGTATTTTGGTCACATTAGATGGCGAGTCTATATTCCAGCATTCCCCATACGGGGGGGCTGGAAGCCCTAGCTCACTATTTGAGAGACAGAGATACTAACGAATACCCACCAACAAATTTTATTCTAGAGCTGGTTGAATATGTTTAGACGGATAACTATTTCAGGTTTGATGATGAATACTACCTCCAAACGACTGGAACATCAATGGAACATCCGAGCTATGCTGACCTTTTATGTGGGTATTTTTGAAGTAAGGCTAGGCGTCCCGCTAGCGGGGCAACTTCCGGTGAAACTGGAGGGCGCGCAATTCAAATAAATAATCATAAAAATGATGGATATTAAACATTTAGGTACATACAAGTGTCTTATATTGGTTAAAAGCTTAAAATCTTGTTAATCTAACTGCACTGTCCGATTTACAGTAGGCTTTACAACGAAAGCATGCCATGCGATTGTTTGAGGATGGCGCCCCACATAAAAAAGAAAATCCACCAGCACTTTTTGAAAATCTTCCTCTGATTTGTCATCCAAAGGGTCCCAGCAACAACATGTAGTGTCGTTTTGTTAGATAAAATCCTTCTTTATATCCCAAAAATTCAGTTTAGTTGGCGCCATCGCTTTGAGTAATCCACTCGTTCAACATGCAGAGAAAGGAATCCAAAAAGCTACTGCTAAACTTTGTTAAAACAAGTCAAAATATGTTTCTATTAAATCTTCAGATACCCTACAATGTAATTAAACTATAACATTTCATACGGAAAGAAGAATGTTCAATAGGAAAACGATATTAGCAGGTGCGTGTCCTCTTCATCGCATGCTCACAGACTGATTTCCAAGTCTGTGTTCCTGTATCAAAACTCATTATTCTTCCTCGTTTGGGAAGAAACAAGCCTGAAACGTTGAACAAGGACTACTGACACCCAGTGGAACCCATAGGAATTGCATACTGGGAGCTAGATTAAAAAAACATTCTATACGTTCCATTGGAAGAGCATGGGCTCTCAAAAAAAACAAAATCCTGTTGGTTTTTCTTTGGATTTTCTCCTACCGTATCTATTGTGTTATAGTCTCCTACAAACTTCAGAGTGTTTTATTTCCAATGGTACCAATTATATGCATTTCCTGGATTCAAGGCCTGAGCAACAGGCAGTTTTACTTTGGGCACATCAGTCAGGCGGAAATTGAGAAAAATAGACCCTAGCCTGAAGAAGTTTTAATAATGGAAACAAAAATCTATTTTTGAATAAAGTCCTGCAGTTGTTTTCATTACTCAATGACATTGACCCCAATCTCAAATTCACTATTGAATGTGACACTAAACATGTTCATTACCTCGATATGTGGATTGAGAAATCAAATGGAACCCTGTTTACAACAGAAATACTCTATTACAGGGGGACAGCTTCCACCCTGAGCCATTAAAAAGAACTTCCAAGAAGCCAGTTTTTCAGACTGCGCCGTATATGCCACTCCACAGAGGATTATCTAGAAAAAGCAGCGGCGATATGCAATAGGTTTCTAATAAGAGGCTACTATCCACAATGTGTGGATGAAGCTCTTAATTTGGCATTGGGGAAACACGAGATGAACTGCTACAAAAAAGACCCACTAGAGCTAAAGAGCACTGTAATGTTCACAACCACATATACTGGCATGTTTTATCAATCGAACCCAGCTTCACCAGCTGAATTTAAGTATCCACCACTTATTGTATATAGGAGAGGTCGCAATTTATGCGATAAATTGGTCCATGCCAACTGGCAGCCACAAAAGAAAATCAGCCAGGCTCTTTTACGCCCCCTTCCGAATGGTAGCTATAAATGCAGAGGTTGTGCACAGTAAAACAATATGATGAAGTGTGAATATTTCTGCCACCCATATACATGAAAACGGTTAAAAATAGATTACATTATTACGTGCTCCACCACCAATGTTACCTACATTATTAAATGTCCATGTGGGCTGTGCTATGTAGGTAAAACCTCTCGTTCTCTCAAACAGAGAATCTGTGAACGTAAAAGTTAAATTAGGAGAAATGACAGGGATTATCCAGTCGCAGGGATTATCCAGTCGACCTAAAACCTGACATTTCTACCTTTTAGATTTTGTGGCATAGAGAAAGTTAAGATATCAGACAGGGGAGGTGATATAAACTATACTCTGATTTTCACCCTCCAGACATTATTTCCTAACGGTCTTAATGATGAAATGAGAATGGGACCGTCATTTATATTTATTTACCGACCTGACTAAAAAAGAACAGTGATGAAATGGCATTTTACCCAATATGGCCTTATAAATCTTATAGATTCTGTCATTCAATCAAATTCAAATGTATTTATAAAGTCCTCCTAACATCAGTTGATGTCACAGAGTGCTGTACAGAAAACGAGCCTAAAACCCCAAACAGCAAGCAATGCAGGTGTAGAAGCACAGTGGCTAGAACCTAGGAAGAAACCTAGAGAGGAACCAGGCTATGAGGGGTGGCCAGTCCTCTTCTGGCTGTGCCGGGTGGAGATTATAACAGAACATGGCCAAGATTTTAAAATGTTCATAGATGACCAGCAGGGTTAAATAATAATAATCACAGTGGTTGTCGAGGGTGCAACAGGTCAGCACCTCAGGAGTAAATGTCAGTTGGCTTTTCATAGTCGATCATTCAGAGTATCTCTAGCGCTACTGCTGTCTCTGGAGAGTTGAAAACAGCAGGTCTGGGACAGGTAGCACGTCTGGTGAACAGATCAGGGTTCCATAGCCACAGGCAGAACAGTTGAAACTGGAGCAGCAGCACGGCCAGGTGCACTGGGGACAGCAAGGAGAGAGAGAGAGAGCATACTTAAAATCACACAGGACACCGGATAAGAGAGGAGAAATAATCCAGATATAACAGACTGACCCTAGCCCCCTGACACATAAACTACTGCAGCATAAATACTGAAGGCTGAGACAGGAGGTGTCGGGAGACATTCTCTCTCTGTGACTCCATTCCCTCTCCCTTAATATTTGTCTGAGATAGGCATCACATACATGAAATCAAATGAAATCAAATGCTCATATAATCTAATTGACAGTTTGGACTGGGACAAAAGTCTGACAGATTAATATTAGACAAGCAAAATTAGAGAATTGCCAGGAGAGTTGGGTTGATTTGATCTCTTTCTTTCTCTCTCCCACACTCAAATAGCTTTATTGCCATGGGAAACATATGTTCATTTTAATTGTCTTTGAAATTCAATCGCGCCGTATTGGCAATGTTTAGGCCATGCAATCTCCATAGACAAACATTGGCAGTAGAATGGCCCGTACTGAAGAGCTCAGTGACTTTCAACGTGGCACCGTCACAAGATGCCACCTTTCCAACAAGTCAGTTCGTAAAATTTCTGCCCTGCTAGAGCTGCCCCGGTCAACAGTGAGTGCTATTATTGGAAATGTCTAGGAGCAACAAAGGCTCAGCTGCCTCACAGAACGGGACCGCCGAGTGCTGAAACGTGTTGCGCGTAAAAATCCATCTGTCCTCGGTTGCCAAGAGTTCCAAACTGCCTCTGAACTGTTCGTCGGGATGCCAAGCGTCGGCTGGAGTGGTGTAAAGATCGCTGACACTGGAGCAGTGGAAATGCATTCTCTGGAGTGATGAATCATGCTTCACCATCTGGCCGTCCTACGTACAAATCTGGGTTTGGCGGATGCCAGGAGAATGCTACCTGCCTGAATGCATTGTGCCAACTGTAAAGTTTGGTGGAGGAGGAATAATGGTCTGGGGCGGTTTTACATGGTTCGGGCAAGGCCCCTTAGTTCCAGTGAAGGGAACTCTTAACGCTACAGCATACAATTACATTCTAGATGATTCTGTGCTTCCAACTTTGTGGCAACAGTTTGGGGAAGTTCCTGTTTCAGCATGACAATGTCCCCATGTACAAAGCTAGGGCCATACAGAAATGGTTTGTCGATCGGTGTGGAAGAAATTGACTGGCCAGCACAGAGCCCTGACCTCAACCCCATCAAACACCTTTGGGATAAATTGGAACGCAGACTGCGAGCCAGGCCTAATTGCTCAACATCAGTGCCCGAACTCATTAATTATCTTGGAAGCAAGTCCCCACAGTAATGTTCCAACATCTAGTGGAAAGCCTTCCCAGAAGAGAGGAGGCTGTTATAGCAGAAAAGGGGGGACCAACTCCATATTAATGCCCATGATTTTGGAATGAGATGTTCGACGAGCTGGTTCCCACATACTTTATGGCCATGTAGTGTATATGCTCCCAGCACCAGCCATGCAACAACACTGTTTGGCAATGCAGAAGTAAGCGGGACTACTTTTAATTGCTCATTTGTTGAAAGAGAAAAGGCATCTGCACAGATGGCTGTCAAAATAAGTGACATGTCAGTAAAGATTTGCATCTCTGTGTTAATTTGCATGGTTCTCGCTCTCTGTGATGATTCTCTATCCCACCTCAAAACTGTCTGTGTAAAAGCTGCAAGACATCTGGAAATATGCATATATGAGTCCACAGCGGTCACTCAACCACTTTAAACTTTACAGTACAGGTGATGTTTATATCTCTCTCACATTGGACTCTAGTGTGCTATGTGTAGCTGATTAAAACTTAACTTAGTGTCTCCCGACCCCTCCTGTCTCAGCCCCCAGTATTTATGCTGCAGTAGTTTATGTGTCGGGGGGTTAGGGTCCGTCTGTTATATCTGGAGTATTTATTTTATCTGGTGTCCTGTGCGAATTTAAGTATGCTCTCTCTAATTATCTCTCTCTTTCTTTCTTTTTTCTTCTTCTCTCTCTCGGAGGACCTGAGCATTAGGACCATTCCTCAAGGCCTACCTGGTCTGATGACTCCTTGATGTCCCGAGTCCACCTGGCCGTGCTGCTTCTCCAGTTTCAAGTGTTCTGCCTGTTTTATGAACATTTTAAAATCTTGTCCATGTTCTGTTATAATCTGCACCCGGCACAGCCAGAAGAGGACTGGCCACCCCTCACAGCCTGGTTCCTCTCTAGGTTTCTTCCTAGGTTTTGGCCTTTCTAGGGAGTTTTTCCTAGCCACCGTGCTTTTACACCTGCAGTGCTTTTACACCTACATTGCTTGCTGTTTGGGGTTTTAGGCTGGGTTTCTGTACAGCACTCTGTGACATCAGCTGATGTAAGGGGGGCTTTATAAATAAATTTGATTTGATTTGATTTGATATTACTGCAGTGTTGTTTTTCAGCAACGGTTTGTATCACTTTTTCCATCATTGTCAGATGTCTAACACCATATGAAAATGTTATTTTTTTGCATTCCTTATTACCTTACTAAGATAGATATATTGACAGGCTTATACTATGAATCTATATAACTAACTAACCTGATGCACCCTACATTTTCCCCTAATTTAAGGACAACAACCCTCTTCTGCATTATGTTCACTTAGGGCTCTTCATATATTTATTATCTTAGATTTTCCATCAAAATCTGAGGGCGCATTTCAACCCTTTAACACAGAACTGTGTCAAAGCTCTGAGGTATGAGCATGACTATACGTTGACATTTAAAAATGTCAGGGGTAAAGGTGCTGTGTGAAAAGCAGTCCTGTATGAGTTGATGTTTATTATTTGTGCTGAAGTATGAGAGATTGTAAATGTTGTGTGTGAAATATGATTTAAGTGAAATTGCATCACAACTAGCCTTGGATGCCCAGGCTTTGCTCACGTGAGGTGAAAGCCTGTGACAGAGGCTATATCAGGACAGGCAGACATGATAAACTGTACTCTTGGAGGGAGTCTAATTCACTTGCCATGTTGCAAGCAAGGAGATTGTAGCCATCTACTTCAATCAGAATCCTCTTCTATCTGAAGATCTTAGAATGACCGAGTTTTCCAAAGATACATGAACAGGAGACAAAACCACAGTGTTGTACTGTATAAATGTGTCCATTTTGACTTCATCTTTTTCCATTCTCCTCTTAGATACAAGAGCATTTTGACATTTGAGAACCAGTGACTGTGATAGTTGTCTTATGAAAGGCTGTTTTCAACATTATCTGGAAGCTTTGAGCACTGTAAATGTCCTCGTTGATGAGAGGGAGATAAAAACAAGTAATGTTCTGCCTGTCTGTCAGGTGACTACTGTGACTCTTGAGATCTGTCAAGGATTAATAAATATTTTCCCCTCGTCTTGGGGTGGCAGGGTAGCCTAGTGGTTAGAGCGTTGGACTAGTAACCAAAAGGTTAACCCACTGTTCCTAGGCCATCATTGAAAATAAGAATTTGTTCTTAACTGACTTGCCTAGTAAAATATATATATATTTCTTAAATCTCTTAATTATCAAAGGTCTCATTTGAAGAGAGACTGAAAGTTCTCTAATGATTGTAGAGCAGAGGCAAGAAACTTGATCTTTTACTCAATGCTCCCATCTAGTGTAATGGTAACGTATGTGCACATTCTAGACATTTTCAGAAACCTTTACCAATACAGACATCAGAGGTCTCTGTATGACAATGAACAAAGAGCTTTGAGCCAGACAGCAAGAACAGCTCCACAATAATAGCATGCATTAAAACTAACAGACGTTTTGCACTGTTTCAGTCATCAATCTAGCAAGAGGGCAATATTTTATTAATGTATTTGTATTTATTACGGATCCCCATTAGCTGCTGCCAAAGCAGCAGCCACTCTTCCTGGGGTCCAGCAAAATTAAGGCAGTTTATACAAATTTAAAACATTACAATACATTCACAGATTTCACAACACACTGTGTGCCCTCAGGCCCCTACTCCACCACTACCAAATATCTACAGTACTAAATCCATGTATATGTATAGTGTGTGTGTGTGTGTGCATGTGTCTGTGCCAATGTTTGTGTTGCTTCACAGTCCCCACTGTTCCATAAGGTGTTTTTTTATCTGCATTTTAAATCTAATTTTACTGCTTGCGTCAATTACTTGATGTGGAATAGAGTTCCATGTAGTCATGGCTCTATGTAGTACTGTGTGCCTCCCATAGTCTGTTCTGGACTTGGGGACAGTGAAGAGACCTCTTGTGGCATGTCTTGTGGGGTATGCATGGGTGTCCGAGCTGTGTGCTAGTAGTTTAGACAGCTCGGTGCATTCAACATGTCAATACCTCTCATAAATAAAATTAGTGATGAAGTCAATCTCTCCTCCACTTTCAGCCAGGAGAGATTGACATGCATATTATTAATATTAGCTCTCTGTGTACATCCAAGGGCAAGCCGTGCTACCCTCTACTGAGCCAATTGCAATTTTCAGAGTTGCAAAGAAAAAGCCGTATCTCAGACTGGCCAATAAAAATAAAAGATTAAGATGGGCAAAAGAACACAGAGACTGGATCAAATCAAATCAAATTTATTTATAAAGCCCCCCTTACATCAGCTGATGTCACAGAGTGCTGTACAGAAACCCAGCCTAAAACCCCAAACAGCAAGCAATGCAGGTGTAAAAGCACGGTGGCTAGGAAAAACTCCCTAGAAAGGCCAAAACCTAGGAAGAAACCTAGAGAGGAACCAGGCTGTGAGGGGTGGCCAGTCCTCTTCTGGCTGGATAGAGGAACTCTGCCTAGAACACCAGTATCTTGGAGTCGCCTCTTCACTGTTGACGTTGAGACTGGTGTTTTGCGGGTACTATTTAATGAAGCTGCCAGTTGAGGACTTGTGAGGCGTCTTTCTCAAACTAGTCACTCTAATGTACTTGACCTCTTGCTCAGTTGTGCACCGGGGCCTCCCACTCTTTCTATTCTGGTTAGAGCTAGTTTGCGCTGTTCTGTGAAGGGAGTAGTACACAGCGTTGCACGAGACCTTCAGTTTCTTGGCAATTTCTCGCATGGAATAGCCTTAATTTCTCAGAACAAGAATAGACTGACGAGTTTCAGAAGAAAAATATATGTTCCTGGCCAAGCGAACCCAAAAAATGCTGATGCTCCAGATACTCAACTAGTCTAAGGCGGACAGTTTTATTGCTTCTTTACTCAGGACAACAGTTTTCAGCTGTGCTAACATAATTGCAAAAGGGTTTTCTAATGATCAATTAGCCTTTTAAAATGATAAACTTGGATTAGCTAACATAACTCGTCAGTCTATTCTTGTGAAAAATGCCATCGGAGAAGGCGGCAGACGTTTTACGTGCCCACGGCCGATTGTGTTTTTTGTTCGTTTATTTGCGTTGTAACTTTTTTAAACTTATTTTGTACATAATGTTGCCGCTACCGTCTCTTAAGACCGAAAATAACTTCTGGACATCAGGACTGTGATTACTCACCATGGACTGGCAGAATCCTTTTTTTCCTTTAACCTCTCCGGGCTAGGGGGCAGTGTTCGGAAGTTCGGAGAGTCTGGCGGGCCCAAAGTAAAATGCCTGTAACTCAGGCCTAGAAGCTAGGATATGCATATAATTAGTTGTATTTGATAGAAAACACTTTGAAGTTTCTAAAACTGTTAAAATAATGTCTGAGTATAACATAACTGATATGGCAGGTGAAAACCAGAGGAAAATCCATCCGGAAAAATGCCTTTTTTGAGCTCACATGCAATTGGTATGGTTTCCTATTGCACAATGAAAAGAATAGCTCCCAGATTGTAGTACCTATGGCTTCCACTGGATCTCAACAGTCTTTAGACTAGGTTTCAGGCTTGTTCTTTGAAAAATGAACAAGTAGCTGTAGTTTATCAATGGGTTCCTCCTTGGGTCTGTATTCCTGTGGCACGCGTGACTGAGGGCGCGCTCTTTGTTGTTTATCTCCGGGATTGAAAATACTACATTCTGTCTTAAAATGTAATGTTTATTTACATATTAGGGTACGTGAGGATTGATTCGAAACGTTGTTTGACTTGTTTGGACAAAGTTTATCGTTAACTACTCAGGGAGCAGTGGGGCGCTAGCCCGACACTACCAGGTGAAATGTGAGGCGCCAAATTCAAAATCCAAAAGTTGAATTATTAAACAT
>QNTS01000073.1:1025730-1095238 GCA_003317085.1 Hucho hucho | reverse complement strand
ACTTTTTCTAACAAAAGAACCATGGATTGTCTTCGTTGGACACTTGGGAAGCCCTCAGCAGAAGTTCTTCAAAAGGTAATTGATTTGTTTTCGCTGTGAAATGTGTTTTCTGTGAACCGTGAAGGCTTATGAATTCATGCTAATGGAAAAATATGTGGGGTGCTATCCTCAAACAATCAAATGTGGTGCTTTTGCCGTAAAGCCTTTTTGAAATCTGACAACGCTGTGATATTGCCAAGAAGCAGAGCTTTTGATGACTATGAAACACTTGTATATTGATGCATGTTTAATAATTCAACTTTTGGATTTTGAATTTGGCGCCTTGCATTTCACCTGGTAGTGTCGGGAGTGGGGCGCTAGCGTCCCAGCGCACCTTGCTGCTCCTAAGAAGTTAAACTACCAACGGGACATTCAAAACTGTAATATCTTATGCTTCACGGAGTCGTGGCTGAACGACGACACTATCAACATACAGCTGGCTGGTTAAACGCTGCACCGGCAGGATAGAACGGCAGCGTCTGGTAAGACAAGCGGCGGCAGACAATATATATTTTTTTAAAATAACAGCTGGTGCAAGATATCTAAGGAAGTCTCAAGCTATTGCTTGCCTGAGGTAGAGCATCTCATGATAAGCTGTAGACCACACTATCTACCTATAGAGTTTTCGTCTGTATTTTTCGTAGCTGTTTACATACCACCACAGTCAGAGGCTGGCACTAAGACAAATCAAATAAAATGTTATTTGTCACATACACATGGTTAGCAGATGTTAATGCGAGTGTAGCGAAATGCTTGTGCCTCTAGTTCCGAACATGCAGTAGTATCTAACAAGTAATCTAACAATTTCACAACAACTACCTTATACACACAAGTGTAAAGGAATGAATAAGTGTATGTACATATAAATATATGGATGAGCAATGGCCAACCGGCATAGGCAAGGTGCAGTAGATGGTATAGAGTACAGTATATACATATGAGATGAGTAATGTCAGATATGTAAACATTATATAAAGCATTGTTTAAAGTGGCTAGTGATACACTTGTTACATCCAATTTTCAATAATTAAAGTGGCTAGAGATTTGAGTCAGTATGTTGGCAGCAGCCACTCAATGTTAGTGATGGCTGTTTAACAGTCTGATGGCCTTGAGATAGAAGCTGTTTTTCAGTCACTCGGTCCCAGCTTTGATGCACCTGTACTGACCTCGTCTTCTGGATGATAACGGGGTGAACAGGCAGTGGCTCGGGTGGTTGTTGTCCTTGATGATCTTTTTGGCCTTACTGTGACATCGAGTGGTGTAGGTGTCCTGGAGGGCAGGTAGTTTACCCCCGGTGATGCGTTGTGCAGACCTGACTACCCTCTGGAGAGCCTTACAGTTGTGGGCAGAGCAGTTGCCGTACCAGGCGGTGATGCAGCCCGACAGGATGCTCTCGATTGTGCATCTGTAAAGGTTTGTGAGTGTTTTTGGTGACAAGCCGAATTTCTTCAACCTCCTGAGGTTGTTGCGCCTTCTTCACCACGCTGTCTGTGTGGGTGGACCATTTCAGTTTGTCCGTGATGTGTACGCCGAGGAACTTAAAACCTTCCACCTTCTCCACTGCTGTCTCGTCGATGTGGATAGGGGGGTGCACCCTCTGCTGCTTCCTGAAGTCCAAGACAGCATTGAATGAGCAGTATTCTGCCATAAGCAAACAAGAAAACAC
Source organism: Hucho hucho (assembly GCA_003317085.1). Classification (NCBI taxonomy): domain Eukaryota; kingdom Metazoa; phylum Chordata; class Actinopteri; order Salmoniformes; family Salmonidae; genus Hucho; species Hucho hucho. The sequence continues at coordinate 1,093,533 of QNTS01000073.1, read as the reverse complement.
TCACCCAGAGGTGGCACTCCTAGTAGCCGGGGACTTTAATGCAGGGAAACTTAAATCCATTTTACCAAATTTCTATCAGCATGTTAAATGTGCAACCAGAGGCAAAATAACTCTGGACCACGTTTACCGCACACACAGAGAAGCATACAAAGCTCTCCCTCGCCCTCCATTTGGAAAATCTGACCATAATTCTATCCTCCTGAAGCACCAATGACTAGATCAATAAAAAGTGGTCAGATGAAGCAGATGCTAAGCTACAGGACTGTTTTGCTAGCACAGACTGGAATATGTTCCGGGATTCCTCCTATCTTTGAGGAGTACACGACATCAGTCATTGGCTTCATCAATACAGTGCCTTCCTATTTTGTTGCATTACAACCTGTAATTTAAATAGATTTTTATTCGGATTTCACGTAATGGACGTACACAAAAAAGTCAAAATTGGTGAAGTGAAAGAAATTACTTGTTTCAAAAACACAAACACACACACACACACCTGTTCTGAAAGGCCCCGGAGTCTGCAACACCACTAAGCAAGGGGCACCACCAAGCAAGTGGCACTTTGAACACCAAGGGGCTCTCAAAACAGGTCAGGGACAAAGTTGTGGAGATCAGGGTTGGGTTATAAAAAAATATCAGAAACATTGAACATCCCACGGAGCACCATTAAATCCATTATTAATAAATTTAAAGAATATGGCACCACAACCAAACCTGCCAAGAGAGGGCAGCCCACCAAAAGTCACGGACCAGGCAAGAAGGGCTACCCGGTGAATTGTAAGGCGCCAAATTCAAAATCCAAAAGTTGAATTATTAAACATTCATCAATATACAAGTGTTGCATAGTCATCAAAAGCTCTGCTTCTTGGCAATATCACTGCGTTGTCATATTTAAAAAAGGCTTCACGGCGAAAACACAACATTTGATTGTTTGAGGATAGCACCTACAATATTTTTATATTAGCATAAATTCATAAACCAGCGCGGTTCACACAAAACCCATTTCACAGCGAAAACAAATCCCTTACCTTTTGAAGAACTTCTGCTGAGGGCTTCCCAAGTGTCCAACGAAGACATCCAATGGTTCTTTTGTTAGAAAAAGTCATTTATTATATCCATAAATCTCTGTTTGGTTGGCGCGTTATGTTCAGAAAATCCAACGTCGAATCGCCCATTGAAACGTGAAGAGAACGCGTTCAAATATACCTATAAACTTTTCCTAAACAAATCAAATACCAGTTATAATGCATCCTTAGCTATCCTTTTATGAATATTAGCGATAATATTTCACTCGGATGGTCACCTAAACGTTATATAAGTAAAATAAAGTGGGGCGCGCACCCAGACTCGCGCCCGAGAAAACTTGTTGACATTTCAGGTCCCCTTACCATTTCCTGTTCCTATCCGTTCNGCGCCCCACTCCCGACACTACCCGGTGAAATGTAAGGCGCCAAATTCAAAATCCAAAAGTTGAATTATTAAACATTCATCAATATACAAGTGTTGCATAGTCATCAAAAGCTCTGCTTCTTGGCAATATCACAGCGTTGTCAGATTTCAAAAAGGCTTTACGGCGAAAGCACAACATTTGATTGTTTGAGGATAGCACCTACAATATTTAACCATTAGCATAAATTCATAAACCAGCGCGGTTCACACAAAACCCATTTCACAGCGAAAACAAATCCCTTACCTTTTGAAGAACTTCTGCTGAGGGCTTCCCAAGTGTCCAACGAAGACATCCAATGGTTCTTTTGTTAGAAAAAGTCATTTATTATATCCATAAATCTCTGTTTGGTTGGCGCGTTATGTTCAGAAAATCCAACGTCGAATCGCCCATTGAAACGTGAAGAGAACCCGTTCAAATATACCTATAAACTTTTCCTAAACAAATCAAATACCAGTTATAATGCATCCTTAGCTATCCTTTTATGAATATTAGCGATAATATTTCACTCGGATGGTCACCTAAACGTTATATAAGTAAAATAAAGTGGGGCGCACAACCAGACTCGCGCCCGAGAAAACTTGTTGACATTTCAGGTCCCCTTACCATTTGCTGTTCCTATCCGTTTTGCTTACTCCAATCACTCCCAGTCTTTGTATATAGACTGTTGACATCTAGTGGAAGCCATAGGTACTGCAATCCAGGAGCTGGATTGCCTTGAAGTCAATGGGGAGAGTGTCAAACAGAGCAAAGGTCACCAAAAACTGCATTTCCGGATGGATTGTCCACGGGTTTTCGCCTGCTATATCAGTTCTGTTATACTCACAGACATTATGTTAACACTTCAGAGTGTTTCCTATCCAATAGTACTAATTATGTGCATATCCTATTTTCTGAGCCTGAGTGGCAAGCATTTTACTTTGGGCACGCCAGACTCTCCAAAACCGTCACCTCTGCTAACGCTCCCTAAGTTAAGACACTAACAGCTTACAGACGGTAGGCAATTAAGGTCACAGTTATGAAAACTTAGGACACTAAAGAGGCCTTTCTACTGACTCTGAAAAACACCAAAAGAAAGATTCCCAGGGTCCCTGCTCATCTGCATGAATGTGCCTTGGGCATGCTGCAAGGAGGCATGAGGACTGCAGATGTGGCCAGGGCAGTAAATTGCAATGTCGGTACTGTGAGACGCCTAAGACTGCACTACAGGGAGACAGGACGGACAGCTGATCGTCCTCGCAGTGGCAGACCATGTGTAACAACACCTTTACAGGATCGGTACATCCGAATGTCACACCTGCGGGACAGGTACAGGATGGCAACAACAACTTCCCGAGTTACACCAGGAACGCACAATCCCGCCATCAGTGCTCAGACTGTCCGCAATAGGCTGAGAGAGGCTGGATTGAGGGCTGAAGGCCTGTCGTAAGGCAGGTCCTCACCAGACATCACCGGCAACAACGTCGCCTATGGGCACAAACCCAGCGTCGCTGGAACAGACAGGACTGTCAAAATGTGCTCTTCACTGACGAGTCGCGGTGTTGTTTCACCAGGAGTGATGGTCGGATTCGCGTTCATTGTCGAAGGAATGAGCGTTACACCGAGGTCTGTACTCTGGAGCGGGATCGATTTGGAAGTGGAGGGTCCATCATGGTCTGGGGCGGTGTGTCACAGCATCATCGGACTGAGCTTGTTGTCATTGCAGGCAATCTCAACGCTGTACGTTACAGGGAAGACATCCTCCTCCCTCATGTGGTACCCTTCCTGCAGGCTCATCCTGACATGACCATCCAATATGACAATGCCACAAGCCATACTGCTCGTTCTGTGCTCGATTTCCTGCCATTTCCAAGACAGGAATGGCAGTGTTCTGCAATGGCCACCGAAGAGCCCGGATCTCAATCCCATTGAGCACGTCTGGGACCTGTTGGATCGGAGGGTGAGGGCTAGGGCCATTCCCCCCAGAAATGTCAGTGAACTTGCAGGTGCTTTGGTGGAAGTGGGGTAACATCTCACAGCAAGAACTGGCAAATCTGGTGCAGTCCATGAGGAGGAGATGCACTGCAGTACTTAATACAGCTGGTGGCCACACCAGATACTGACCCCTCCCTTTCTTCAGGGACACATTATTCAATTTCTGTCTGTGGAACTTGTTCAGTTTATGTCTCAGTTGTTGAATCTTGTTATGTTCATACAAATATATACACATGTTAGGATGGCTGAAAATAAACGCAGTTGACAGTTAATTTTTTTGAGTTTATTTTTTTCTAAGTTTATGTGAGAATGCTGTTCATTGACTACAGCTCAGCGTTCAACACCATAATGCCCACAAAGCTCATCACTAAGCTAAGGACCCTGGGACTAAACACCTCCCTCTGCAACTGGATCCTGGACTTCCTGAGGGGCCGCCCCCAGGTGGAAAGGGTAGGCAACAACCCATCTGCCACGCTGATCCTCAACACGGGGGCCCCTCAGGGATGCGTACTTAGTCCCCACCTGTACTCCCTGTTCACCCACGACTGCGTGGCCAATAAGTTTGCTGTTGACACAAACAGTGGTATGCTTGATCACCGACAACGATGAGACAGCCTATAGGGAGGAGGTAAGAGACCTGGCCGTATGGTGCCAGGACAACAACCTCTCCCTCAACGTGATCAATACAAAGGAGATGATTGTGGACTACAGGAAAAGGAGGACAGAGCACACCCCCATTCTCATCGACAGGCTGTAGTGGAGCAGGTTGAGAGCTTCAAGTTCCTTGGTGTCCACATCACCAACAAACTATCATGGTCCAAAAACACACTAAGACAGTCGTGAAAAGGGCACGACAAAGCCTATTCCCTCTCAGGAGACTGAAAAGATTTGGCATGGGTCCTCAGATCCTAAAAAGTTCTACAGCTGCACCATCAAGAGCGTCCTGACTGGTTGCATCACTGCCTGGTATGGCAACTGCTCGGCCTCTGACCGCAAGGCACTACAGAGGGTAGTGCGTATGGCCCAGTACCTGGTTCAAGTTTCCTGCCATCCAGGACCTCTATACCAGGCGGTGTCAGAGGAAGGCCCTGAACATTGTTAAAGACTCCAGCCTAGTCATAGACTGTTCCTTCTGCTACCACACAGCAAGCGGTACCAGAGCGCCAAGTCAGTGTAGTGCCAGGACAACAACCTCTCCCTCAACGTGAGCAAGACAAAGGAGCTGATCGTGGACTACAGGAAAAGGAGGGCCGAACACGCCCCCATTCACATCGACAGGACCGTAAGTGGAGCAGGTTGGGAGTTTTAAGTTACTTGCTGGTGAAAACGAAGTTCAGGCCTGGCTAATACTTCCATGCTTGAGAGATCATGCAACGGACCCATGCAATGGTGCCAGCCAGATGTCAATAACAACATATGCGAGTGTAGCGAAATGCTTGTGCTTCTAGTTCCGACCTTGCAGTAATATCTAACAAGTAATCTAACAATTTCACAACAACTACCTTATACACACAAGTGTAAAGGAATGAATAAGAATATGTACATAAATATATGGATTAGCGATGGCCTAACGGCATAGGAAAGATGCAGTAGATGGTATAGAGTACAGTATAATCCAGAAGTTTCCAAAGGCAGCTCTTCCGAGAGGATCCGAAGCCACCCGAGCCCTCTCGGGAATCTATGACGGGTGAGTTGGATACTCCTGAGCCTATGCAATTAGGAAGAGTTAGGATATCTGTCGGGGAACGCTCGCGAAGGATGAATACTAACTGTTGTCTGTACTGTGGAGGGGCAGGACATTTTAGCTATCTGCCCTATCAGGAAACCCTTGTCAGACTGGGAGTTCCATAATTCCCATCACCCGCAAACCCCTTTTTGCTCTTGTGTTGTGGGGAGACCAATCTAAGTCTCTCCGAGTGCTCATTGACTCTGGGGCTGATGAAAGTTTTATGGATGCCACGATAGCTTCGGAGCTTGGTATTCCCACTCAGCCTCTCTCTGTGCCCATGGATGCTAGGGCGCTGGACGGGCGCTCTATAGGGGAAGTCACCCAGTACTGTGCCCGTTCAATTACAGGTTTCTGGTAACCACAGTGAGACTATACAGTTCCTCCGCCTTTGCTTCTCCCCATGTTCCGGTTGTTTGGGGATAATCCTGGCTTCAAAAGCACAATCCGATGATTGATTGGACCACAAGCTCCATCCTGGGTTGGAGCCCATTTTTACATTCCCACTGCCTTCAAGCAGCACAGCCTTCCCAAAGTCATCTTCCTTAGGATGTTAGCAAGACTGTGGATGTCCCTGCTATCCCCACAGAATACCATGACCTCCTGGAAGTGTTCAGTAAGGCACGTGCTACTTCCCTTCCCTGCGCCGTCCTTATGATTGTGCCATTGATCTTCTCCCAGGCACTAAACCACCTCAGGGTCGATTGTATTCTCTGTCTGGACCCGAGACCAAAGCTATGGAGGAATACATACAGGAGTCTCTGGCCATTGGGGCCGTCCGTCCATCTGCATCTCCTGCCGGCGCAGGGTTTTTCTTTGCGGAGATGAAGGACAAGATCCTACATCTGTGCATTGACTACCGGGGACTTAATGACATTACTGTCAAGAATCGTTACCCCCTACCTCTCCTCTGCGTTTGAACCTCTCCATGGGGCCACCATATTTTCCAAGTTGGACCTTCGAAATGCCTACCACCTAGTCCGGATACGCGAGGGGGATAAATGGAAGACAGCCTTCAACACAGCCAGTGGACATAATGAGTACCAGGTCATGCCATTTGGACTCACCAACGCCTCCGCTGTTTTCCAGGCTTTGGTCAATGACATGCTTCAGGACATGCTAAACCGGTTTGTGTCAATTTGGGGTGGAAGTGGATGCTTCGGATGTTGGAGTGGGGGCCATCTTGTCCCAGCAATCTGCCCAGGACCAGAAGCTTCATCCCTGTGCCTTCCTGTCCCATTGTCTCAATCCTACTGAAAGGAACTACGATGTTGGCAACCGAGAACTCCTGAAGTTTGCGTTGGAAGAGTGGAGACACTGGCTGGAAGGAGCAGAACAGCCATTCCTGGTCTGGACTGACCATAAAAACCTGGAATATTTCCATACAGCCAAGCGCCTCAACTCCAGGCAGGCCCGGTGGGCCCTCCTGTTCACCAGATTTAACTTAATCTCCTACTGCACAGGGTCAAAGAATGTGAAGCCTGACGCCCTCTCCCGCCTATACAGTTCCTCTGCCACACCCTCGACCTCTGAAACCATTCTCCCTACCTCATGCTTTGCTGCCACTGTGGAATGGGGTATTGAGAACCTGGTCCACGAGGCACAACGCTCCCAGCCTGGACCTGAAGGGGGCCCGGTTAGCCGTCTGTCTGTCCCTAATCCAGTCCGGTCCCGAGTCCTGGAATGGGCTCATTCCTCCAGCCTGACCTGTCATCCAAGGTCCCGTTGTACACTAGCCTTCCTCCGACAACGTTTCTGGTGGCCCACAATGGTTCCTCACGTCTCTGCATTCGTCTCCGCATGCACAGTGTGTGCTCAGAATAAGACTCCATGGCAAGCTCCTTCTGGCCTCATTCAATCACTACCTGTCCCTCATCGTCCCTGGTCTCATATCTCTGGACACTACCGGTCCCTCCGTCTGATGGCAACACTGTCATTCTGACGGTAGTCGATCGGTTCTCCAAGGCCACCCATTTCATCCCTCTCCCCAAACGACCTTCTGCCAAGGAGACGGCCCAGCTTATGGTGCAGCATGTCTTGCGGATCCATGGACTCCCAGTAGACATGGTCTCCGATATGGGTCCTCAATTCTCGTCTCAGTTCTGGAAGGCATTCTGCACCCTTATTGGGTCGCCGGCCAGCCTGTCATCCGGATTCCATCCCCAAACTAATGGCCACCTTAAGGTGCCTGGTCTCAACCAGGAGCCGTCAACTGGTCTGGGTGGAGTATGCCTGGAACACGCCCTGATCACGTCCTGATCTGTTTCACCTGTTCCAGTGATTTTATTATTTTTATTTCACCAGGTAGGTCAGTTGAGAACAAGTTCTCATTTACAACTGCGACCTGGCCAAGATAAAGCAAAGCAGTGCGACAAACAACAGCAAAGAGTTACACATGGAATAAACAAATGTACAGTCAATAACACAATAGAAAAAGTCTATATACAGTGCGTGCAAATAGCGTAAGGAGGTAAGGCAATAAATATGCCAGAGTAGCGAAGTAATTAACACTAGAGTGATAGATGTGCAAGTAGAAATATTGGTGTGCAAAAGAGCAAAAAGTAAATAAAAACAATATGGGGATGAGGTAGGTAGTTGGATGGGCTATTTACAGGTGGGCTGTGTACAGCTGGAGCAATCGGTAAGCTGCTCAGATAGATGATGCTTAAAGTTAGTGAGGGAGATAAGTCTCCAACTTCAGCTATTTTTGCAATTCGTTCCAGTCATTGGCAGCAGAGAACTGGAAGGAAAGGCGGCCAAAGGAGGTGTTGGCTTTGGGGATGACCAGTGAAATATACCTGCTGGAGCGCGTGCTATTGGTGGGTGTTGTTATGGTGACCAGTGAGCTGAGATAAGGCGGAGCTTTACCTAGCAAAGACTTATAGATCTGGAGCCAGTGGGTTTGGCGACGAATATGAAGCGAGGGCCAGCTGACGACAGCATACAGGTCATAGTGGTGGGTGGTATATGGGGCTTTGGTGACTTAACAGATGGCACTGTGATAGACTGCATCCAGTTTGCTGAGTAGAGTGTTGGAGGCTATTTTGTAAATGACATCGCCGAAGTCGAGGATCGGTAGGATGGTCCGTTTTACGAGGGCATGGCCAGCCGTAGAGAAATGCTTATTGAAATCCTCGATTATCGTGGATTTATCGGTGATGACAGTGTTTCCTAGCCTCAGTGCAGTGGGCAGCTGGGAGGAGGTGCTCTTATTCTCTATGGACTTTACAGTGTCCCAAAAGTTTTTGGAGTTAGAGCTACAGGATGCAAATTTCTGTTTGAAGCTAGCCTTTGCTTTCCTAACTGACTGCGTGTATTGGTTCCTGATTTCCCTGAAAAGTTGCATATCGCAGGGACTATTCGATGCTAGTGCAGTCTGCCACAGGATGTTTTTGTGCTGGTCGAGGGCAGTCAGATCTGCAGTGAACAAGGGCTATATCTGTTCTTAGTTCTACATTTTTTGAAAGGGCCATGCTTATTTAAGATGGTGAGGTAAAAAATGATCAGGCAATCTCTACTGACGGGATGTGGTCAATATCCTTCCAGGATACCCGGGCCAGGTCGATTAGAAAGGCCTGCTCGCTGAAGTGTTTTAGGTAGCGTTTGACAGTGATGAGGGGTGGTCGTTTGACCGTGGACCCTCAGCGGATGCAGGCAATGCGGCAGTGATCGCTGAGATCCTAATTGAAAACAGCAGAGGTGTATTTGGAGGGAAAGTTGGTCAGGATTATATCGAAGAGGGTGCCAATGTTTACGGATTTAGGGTTGTACCTGGTGGGTTCCTTGATAATTTGTGTGAGATTGAGGGCATCTATCTTAGATTGAAGGACTGCTGGTGTGTTAAGCATATCCTAGTTTAGGTCACCTAACAGAACGAACTCTGAAGATAGATGGGGGGCAATCAATTCACATATGGTGTCCAGGGCACAGCTGGGAGCTAAGGGGGGTCTGTAACAAGCGACAACAGAGATACTTATTTCTGGAGAGATTAATTTTTAAAAGTAGAAGCTTGAATTGTTTGGGCACAGACCTGGATAGTATGACAGAACTCTGCGGGCTCTCTCTGCAGTAGATTGCAACTCCTCCCCCTTTGGAGGTTCTATCTTGACGGAAAATGTTGTAGTTGGGGATGGAAATCTCAGAATTCTTGGTGGCCTTCCTAAGCCAGGATTCAGACACGGCAAGGACATCAGGGTTGGCGGAGTGTGCTAAAGCGGGGGAATAAAGCGCCTGGGGACACACAGGGCCTGGGTTAACCTCTACATCACCCGAGGAACATAGGAGGAGTAGGATGAGGATACGGCTAAAGGCGTTGGGGACAGAGAATAAAAGGAGCAGATTTCTGGGCGTAGTAGGATAGAGTCAGGGCATAATGTACAGACAGGGGTATGGTAGGTTGTGGGTACAGTGGAGGTAAACCCAGGCATTGAGTGACGATAAGAGAGGTTGCATCTCTGGACGCACTAGTTATGCTGGGTGAGATCACCGCATGTGTGGGAGGATGGACAAAAGAGGTATCTGAGGCATGTTGAGTGGGACTAGGGGCTCCACAGTAAACTAAAACAATGATAACTATGCTAAACAACAGTATACAAGGCATATTGACATTAGAGAGAGACATAAAGCAAGGCATAAAGCAATCACAGGTGTTGATTGGGAGAGCTAGCTAAGACAACAACGGGTAAGACAACAACAGCTAAGACAACAACAACAGGTAAAATGGCCATGAATGGGCAGAGAGGGTCAGTTAACTTCACACAGGGCCTGAGTTTGAGGCTGGGGCTGACAGATAAACAAAATAACAAAATGGAGTACCGTGATTAATTTGCAGTCCAACAGGTATCAGCTATGTAGCCAAGTGATCATAGGGTCCAGCAAGCGGGAGACATGGCGTTCAAAAAAGTTAGCAGCCCAGGGCTAGTAGAAGCGTCTTCACCGAGGTCCGGCAAAGGCCAGTTGAGGGCACAACGGATGGAGTTAAGGCGGCAGACCATTCGTGATGGAATCGGCGGGGCTCCGTGTCGACAAATGGACCAGGCCAGTTGGCAATAGAGGTATTGTAGCTGGAGTTACAGTGGGGAAAAAAAGTATTTAGTCAGCCACCAATTGTGCAAGTTCTCTCACTTAAAAAGATGAGAGAGGCCTGTAATTTTCATCATAGGTACACTTCAACTATGACAGACAAAATGAAGAAAAAAAATCCAGAAAATCACATTGTAGGATTTTTAATGAATTTATTTGCAAATTATGGTGGAAAATAAGTATTTGGTCACATACAAACAAGCAAGATTTCTGGCTCTCACAGACCTGTAACNGTAGTGTGTTACTGATGGTAGGCTTTGTTACTTTGGTCCCAGCTCTCTGCAGGTCATTCACTAGGTCCCCCCGTGTGGTTCTGGGATTTTTGCTCACCGTTCTTGTGATCATTTTGACCCCACGGGGTGAGATCTTGCGTGGAGCCCCAGATCGAGGAAGATTATCAGTGGTCTTGTATGTCTTCCATTTCCTAATAATTGCTCCCACAGTTGATTTCTTCAAACCAAGCTGCTAACCTATTGCAGATTCAGTCTTCCCAACCTGGTGCAGGTCTACAATTTTGTTTCTGGTGTCCTTTGACAGCTCTTTGGTCTTGGCCATAGTGGAGTTTGGAGTGTGACTGTTTGAGGTTGTGGACAGGTGTCTTTTATACTGATAACAAGTTCAAACAGGTGCCATTAATACAGGTAACGAGTGGAGGACAGAGGAGCCTCTTAAAGAAGACGTTACAGGTCTGTGAGAGCCAGAAATCTTGCTTGTTTGTATGTGACCAAATACTTATTTTCCACCATAATTTGCAAATAAATTCATTAAAAATCCTACAATGTGATTTTCTGGATTTTTTTTCTTCATTTTGTCTGTCATAGTTGAAGTGTACCTATGATGAAAATTACAGGCCTCTCTCATCTTTTTAAGTGAGAGAACTTGCACAATTGGTGGCTGACTAAATACTTTTTTTCCCCACTGTATTTTGTTTGCTAGCTGGGAGATGCGCCTGGCTCGAGGCAACTGGTGCTAGCTTAGGGACAAGGGCGTTAGCCACTAAAGCCACTCGGTAGCCGCTAGCTAACTGCGATGATCCGATGCAAAGGTCCAGAGCTTACGGCAAGAATCCGGTTATGTAGTGGATTCTAGCCGTGTTAGTGAAGAATCCGGGAGGCATCAGCTGTGTAGCCGAGTGATCATTGGGTCCACTGAGCAGGCCAGGAGATGGGACTTGCTTAAGGCTAGCGTAAGGGCTGGGCCACTCGGTAGCAGATAGCTAGCTGCGATGATCTGGAGTAATGGTCCAGGGCTTACGTCAGGAATCCGGTGTGGTGGAGAAAAACCAGGCTAAAAGTGTCTGGTGTCTGTCCTGAAGGTAAAGGCCGCAAGCAGTGGCTAACAGCTTCTGATGGCTAGCTTCTGATGGAGGTTCTGGCTATAAGGTCTAAAAATATCAGATCTGTATCACGTTGGGTGAGGCTGCCGGAATGTATATTTAATTAAAAATGGAAAAAGAGATTGAAATATACACAAAGAAAGACGAAAATGTACACGGGAGAACGACAAACAACGTCTGCACTGCTACGTCTGTCTCCACCCCCTCCAAGCTTATTTCCCCCAGTGTATTTTTCCCTGTGTTTCCTGTCTCTCTGTGCCAGTTCGTCTTGTATGTTTAGTCAAGTCAACCAGTGTGTTTTTCCCGTACTCCTTTGGCTATTCTCCTTTTTCTAGTCCTTTTGACCCTTGCCTGTTTCTTGACTCCTGACCATTCTTTTGACCCTTGCCTGTACCTGCCTGCCTGACCATTCAGCCTGCCTTGAGCCTGTCTGCCACTCTGTACCTCCTGGAATCTGATCTGGTTGACCTTTTTGCCTGTCCACGACCATTCTCTTGCCTACCCCTTTGGATTCCAACCATCTGCCTCCTGTGTCTGCATCTGGGTCTTGCCTTGTGCCTTAATATTATGTACAGTTGAAGTCGGAAGTGTACATACACCTTAGCCAAATATATTTAAACTCAGTTCTTTACAATTCCGGATATTTAATCCTAGTAAAAATTTCCTGTTTTAGATCAGTTAGGATTACCACCTTATTTTAAGAATGTGAAATGTCAGAATGATAGAAGAGAGAATGATTTATTTCAGCTTTTCTTTCTTTCATCACATTCCCAGTGGGTCAAAAGTATAAATACACTCAATTAGTATTTGGTAGCATTGCCATTAAATTGTTTAACTTTGGTCAAACGTTTCGGGTAGCCTTCCACAAGCTTCCCATAATACGTTGGGTGAATTTTGGCCCATTCCTCCTGACAGAGCTGGTGTAACTGAGTCAGGTTTGTAGGCCTCCTTGCTCGCACACGCTTTTTCAGTTCTGCCCACAAATTTTCTATAGGATTGAGGTCAGGGCTTTATGGTTGCCACTCCAATACCTTAACTTTGTTGTCCTAAAGCCATTTTGCCACAACTTTGGAAGTATGCTTGGGGTCATTGTCCATTTGGAAGACCCATTTGTGACCAAGCTTTAACTTCCTGACTGATGTCTTGAAATGTTGCTTCAATATATCCACATAATTTTCCTCCCTCATATTTTGTGAAGTGCACCAGTCCCTCCTGCAGCAAAGCACCCCCACAACATGATGCTGCCACCCCTGTGCTTCACGGTTGGGATGGTGTTCTTCGGCTTGCAAGCATCCCCCTTTTTCCTCAAAACATAACGATGGTCATTATGGCCAAACAGTTCTATTTTTGTTTCATCAGACCAGAGGAGATTTCTCCAAAAAGTACAATCTTTGTCCCCTTGTGCAGTAGCAAACCGTAGTCTTGCATTTTTATGGCGGTTTTGGAGCAGTGGCTTCTTCCTTGCTGAGCAGCCTTTCAGGTTATGTCGATATAGGACTCGTTTTACTGTGGATATAGATACTTTTGTACCTGTTTCCTCCAGCATCGTCACAAGGTCCTTTGCTGTTGTTCTGGGCTTGATTTGCACTTTTCGCACCAAAGTACGTTAATCTGTAGGAGACAGAATGAGTCTCCTTCCTAAGTTGAGTGATGGCTGCGTGGTCCCATGGTATTTATACTTGCGTACTATTGTTTGTACAGATGAACGTAGTACCTTCAGGCGTTTGAAAATTGCTCCCAAGGATGAACCAGACTTGTGGAGGTCTACACATTTTTTTCTGTGGTCTTGGCTGATTTCTTTTGATTTTCCCATGATGTCAAGCAAAGAGGCACTGAGTTTGAAGGTAGGAAATACATCCACAGGTATACCTCCAATTGACTCAAATTATGTCAATTAGCCTATCAGAAGCTTCTAAAGCCATGCCATTTTCTGGAATTTTCCAAGCTGTTTAAAGGCACAGTCAACTTAGTGTATGTAAACTTCTGACCCACTGGAATTGTGATACAGTGAATTATAAGTGAAATAATCTGTCTGTAAACAATTGTTGGAAAAATGACTTGTGTCATGCACGAAGTAGATGTCCTATCCGAGTTGCCAAAACTATAGTTTGTTAAAAAGAAATTTGTAGAGTGCTTAAAAAGCGAGTTTTAATGACTCCAACCTAAGTGTATGTAAACTTCCGACTTCAACTGTATATCCGACCAAATTATGAAAGACAAGCATCGTAATTTTGAATTCCGTAATGTAAGTGTGGACAATGTGAAAAAATGATTGTCAACAATGACAAGCCACCGGGGACTGACAACTTGGATGGAAAATTACTGAGGATAATAACGGACGATATTGCCACTCCTATTTTCCATATCTTCAGTTTAAGCCTACTAGAAAGTGTGTACCCTCAGGCCTGGAGGGAAGCAAAAGTAATTCCGCTACCTAAGAATAGTAAAGCCTCCTTTACTGGCTCAAATAGCCAACCAATCAGCCTGTTACCAACCGTTAGTAAACTTTTGGAAAAAATTGTGTTTGACCAGATACAATTCTATTTTACAGTAAACAAACAGACTTTCAGCACATTTATAGGTAAGGGAAGGACATTCAACAAGCACAGCACTTGGCTGAGAGAAATGTATGATAAAAAGATTGTCGGGCTGTTTTGTTAGACTTCAGGGCGGCTTTTGACATTATCGATCATAGTTTGCTGCTGGAAAAACATATGTGCTATTATGGCTTTTGTGGATAAAGAGTTACCTGTCTAACAGAACACAGAGGGTGTTATTTTATGGAAGCCTCTTCAACATAATCCAGGTAGAATCAGGAATTCCCCAGGGTAGCTGTCTAGGCCCCTTACTTTTTCCTATATTTACTAACAATATGCCACTGGCTTTGAGTAAAGCCAGTGTGTCTACGTATGCAGATGTCTCAACACTATACACCTCAGCTACTACAGCAATTGAAATGACAGCAACCTTTAACAAAGAGCTGCAGGTAGTTTCAGAATGGTGGCAAGGAATGAGTTAGTCCTAAATATTTAAAAAAACAAAGCATTGTATTTGGGACAAATCATTCACTAAATCGTAACCTCAACTAATTATTGTAATAAATACTTAGAAAATTGAGCAAGTAGAGGTGATTAAACTGTTTGGAGTAACTCTGGATTGTAAACTGTCATGATCTAAACATATTGATACAACAGTAACTAATATGGGGAGAAGTCTGTCCATAATAAGGCCCTGCTCTACCTTCTTAACAGCACTATCAACAAGGCAGGTCCTACAGGCACTAGTTTTGTCACACCTGGACTAGGAAAGGGGAATACCAAGTCAGTTGTACAACTGAATGCATTTGGCTCGGAACAGGGCAGCACGGCTGGCTCTTGGATGTATTGACATACATAAGAAACTAGCTCCCTGGTATACAGAAAATGCCAGAGCTCTGGAGCAAGCTTCCAGAAAATTGGAACGGAAATGGCGTTACACTAAACTGGAAGTCTTCCGACTATCTTGGAAAGACAGTACCGTGCAGTATCAAAGATCCCTCACTGCTGCTCGGTCATCCTATCCTAATTGAGGAAAATAAAAACAATCCAAAATTTATTTTTGATACTGTCGCAAGCTAACTAAAAAGCAACATTCCCCAAGAGAGGATGGCTTTCACTTCAGCAGTGATAAATTCAACTTTTTGGAGGAAAAAAAGCCAAACCTTGAAAAAGCCAAACCTTGACCCAGAAAATAAAAAAAACTATCAGCCCATATCGAATCTTCCAATCCTCTCAAAAAAAATTGTAAAAGCTGTTGCGCAGCAACTCACTGCCTTCCTGAAGACAAACAATGTATACGAAACGCTTCAGTCTGGTTTTAGACCCCATCATAGTAAATGACCTTTTAATGGCGTCAAACCTAGGCTCTGCATCTGTCCTCGTGCTCCTAGACCTTAGTGCTGCTTTTGATACCATCACCACATTCTTTTGGAGAGATTGGAAACACATATTGGTCTACACGGACAAGTTCTGGCCTGGTTTAGATCTTATCTGTCGGAAAGATATCAGTTTGTCTCTGTGGATGGTTTGTCCTCTGACAAATCAACTGTAATTTCGGCTCCGTTTTAGAACCACTATTGTTTTCACTATATATTTTACCTCTTGGTGATGTCATTCGGAAACATAATGTTAACTTTCACTGCTATGCGGATGACACACAGCTGTACATTTCGATGAAACATGGTAAAGCCCCAAAATTGCCCTCCCTGGAAGCCTGTGTTTCAGACATAAGGAAGTGGTGGCGGCAAATGTTCTACTTTTAAACTCGGACAAAACAGAGATGCTTGTTCTAGGTCCCAAGAAACAAAGAGATCTTCTGTTGAATCTGACAGGTTGTACTGTCACGACTTCCGCCGAAGTTGGTGCCTCTCCTTGTTCGGGCGGTGTTCGGCGGTCGACGTCACCGGTCTTCTAGCCATCACCGATCCACTTTTCATTTTCCATCTGTTTTGTCTTGTTTCCTCACACACCTGGTTGTCATTCCCTCATTTCTTATCATGTATTTAACCCTCTGGTTTCCCTCGTCTATGTGTGTGATTGTTTTATGTCAGTGGCTGTAGGCATTTGTTTTTGTGACGCATTGTTGCGTTCAGTGTGTATACTGTGCTTTTTTCCATCTACGTAACATTGCAAAAATCTGAAACTTTCTGTCCAAAAATGATGCAGAAAAATATATCCATGCTTTTGTAAATTTCTGGCTACCCGGATAAGGCACTAAATAAACTTCAGTTAGTGCTAAACACGGCTGCTAGAATCTTGACTAGAACCTAAAATTTGATCATATTACTCCAGTGCTAGCCTCTCTACACTGGCTTCCTGTTAAGGCAAGGGCTGATTTCAAGGTTTTACTGCTAACCTACAAAGCATTACATGGGCTTGCTCCTACCTATCTTTCCGATTTGGTCCTGCCGTACATACCGACAAGTACGCTACGGTCACAAGATGCAGGCCTCCTTACTGTCCCTAGAATTTCTAAGCAAACAGCAGGAGGCAGGGCTTTCTCCTATAGAGCTCAGTAGGTCAGTAGGTCCTATGATTAAGTGTAGTCTGGCCCAGGAGTGTGAAGGTGAACGGAAAGGCACTGGAGCAACTACCCGCCCTTGCTGTCTCTGCCTGGCCAGTTCCCCTCACCACTGGGATTCTCTGCCTCTAACCCTATTACAGGGGCTGAGTCACTGGCTTACTGGTGCTCTTCCATGCCGTCCTTGGGGGGGGGGTGCGTTGCTTGAGTGGGTTGAGTCACTGACGTGATCTTCCTGTCTGGGTTGGCACCCCCCCTTGGGTTGTGCCGTGGCGGAGATCTTTGTGGGCTATACTCTGCCTTATCTCAGGATGGTAAGTTGGTGGTTGAAGATATCCCTTTAGTGGTGTCGGGCTGTGCTTCGGCAGAGTGGGTGGGGTTATATCCTGCCTGTTTGGCCCTGTCCAGGGGTATTGTCGGACGGGGCCACAGTGTCGCCCGACCCCTCCTGTCTCAGCCTTCAGTATTTATGCTGCAGTAGTTTATGTGTCGGGGGGCTAGTGTCAGTCTGTTATATCTGGAGTATTTCTCCTCTCTTATCCGATGTCCTGTAGGAATTTAAGTATGCTCTCTCTAATCTAATTCTCTCTCTCTTTCTGTCTTTCTTTCTTTCTCTCTCTCTCTCTCTCTCGGAGGACCTGAGCCCTAGGACCATTCCTCAGGACTACCTGGCCTGATGACTCCTTGCTCTCCCCAGTCCACCTGGCCGTGCTGCTGCTCCAGTTTCAACTGTTCTGCCTGTGGCTATGGAACCCTGTCCTACATAAGGGACACGGATGGCATTTGCTGTATGTTTGATGAGAAACTGCATATTGCAAATGTAAATCTTACTAGACGTCCGAAAATGTTTCTAAAATAGGCAGACGGCGTCGGGCCGTGCCCCAGGGCCAGATCTTCCGGGAAGAAGATCTGATCAAACGAAGTCTCTCGGACATTCGGTGTCCGTTTAATTAAAAACAATAATTTTTGTCATTTTTCCGCCCTTCAGGTTAATCCCACCAGATGGCGAATGGCTTCTTATTGCAAATGTACAAAACATACACCTAATTGACCTGGCCTTTTCTCCTAAATGGAAAAGACTTTGAAGACGAAACTTGGTGAGCATGGGTTTGGCCAAATGGGCTGTTGGCCCTGAAACAGGATGGCGTCAGGGACTCACGGTTTTTGAGTTAAGGGCAATTTTCTGGGATTAAAGGTGAAAAACGGAAATAGAGCGCTAATTTGACAGCTTCACGTCAAAGTACATGAACCTACGGTGTAAGGAAAAAAAGAACCAGACATTTATCAGTTGTAATTTTCGAGAAATCGTCAAATGTACAATTCGTAATGTTGAAAAAAAAGAAAAAAATCCCAAAAAAGTTATAGATCCAGTTGCGGCGTGTTCAGACGAATCCGTTAACGTGGGTTTCGGAGCTCTACGTGATTTCTGTGATTTTCTGAAATCACACACGCACAGTCAATGGGGAATGACACAGTGAGGGGCTTACAGACAGACACTGCCTGCAATAGTTACTTTTGTTCGAACTATCAAAGAACCGTCAGACCTAGAGCTCTGAAACTTTAGAAACCCATTCTAGACCTTTAGTCGATAGTGCACGGTGAGTTACGGGGCTCTAGAAGGTTCTCAGGCTGAGAAACAGCCTTGTACATTTGCAATATTTTCAATTCATTTTTACATCGCGAAAATGACAAAATTTCTAAAAGTCCCAGAGTCACAAGGCTAGGTGCATTAGAACCGTCTCGGCCCATAGAGACGGACCCTAACGTTTCTGTCCGATAGCTCATTCAAGGACCCCATAGCAACGCCCGGAAAACGTGGATTTTCAGCACCAATTAAGGTCGCTGCTCGGACTCCAAATGACCTATCGAGACTAAACTCGAGATTCGGGGTCGCCTCAGCTAGGCCTACACATAATGTCGGGAACTGGACCCGCAGCTAGAACGTAACTAGGTGTTTTACATTTTTACTATGATTTAAACAGAAGACGCTGTGAATTTTGAGCCTGCCCTGACATATGTGATAGTTGGCTTCTAAACGAGTTGGAAAAAGTGGGTTTGGTGTCAGTTTTTATCAGTTTGCTGTCAGAATGATATCTAATTGACTGATGGACGCTGACTTGCTGGCTGACTTTTGTACATTTGCAATAAGATTAAATAGGGCTGAAACATCACCAAAATGACAGACTGAAATCAACACTAAAAAGTGCATCGCCATAGTCTCTAGGCTGTGCCGAGTTCAACGAGACGCCCCACTTGACTGTATCTCGCTCTGACCTCATAGACCGTGCAAAAAAGTAGGCCCAAAATGAAGCCTGGCCCTAAATTTCAGCTGCTTTTGGGTGACAGCGGCAGACCCGTTTGGGTTAGAAGCACAATTCAACTTCAGGAATGTTCCTAAGGTCCTCCTGATCTGAGCAAGCCTAACCGGGACCGTGTGGCATTAACCCTTAACATAATAAACAGGGTATTTTCATCTAACAGTTTGCTATGACATTTCTCCCCATAGGAATACATTGCCTGCTCCCCTAAATTCAACCTGATGCCTATGTGGGTTATGAATGCCTTATGAACCTGTCTTCGATAACAATCCATCAGGCCACTATGAGGTCTACCTGTGTTGATTCTAAGCTTCCTGGAGCAACCGGAAGTGGTTATATTCACCCTAAAGATGTTTTGATATACCCAACCTGCAGTTGGTGAAAAACACTGCATTCAACCCTGTGTAAATTGGTCAGTTCTTATCCTAAAGACTTAGAGCTCAGGATTCTGTGAAAGCCTACCCCAATGAGGATATGTGTCTACCTACAGCTTCCTGTGACAACCGGAAGTGCTTTAAATTGGGGTCATAGGGGCTGTTTCGAAGGGTTGAAAAGGTCACATCTTTCCAAAACTTCATATGCGTGATTAGGCAACCCCAATGAACTGTAAATCAGTCATTACTCCCATCAGATTCCCTTGAAAAACTCACACACGCACACAGTCCATGGGGAGTGACATAGTGTGGGGCTTACAGACACACACTGCCTGCAATAGTTACTTTCGTTCGAACTATTAAAGAACCGTCAGACCTAGAGCTTATGTCGATAGTGCACGGTGAGTTATGGGGCTCTAGAAGGTTCACAGGCCGAGAAACAGCCTTGTACATTTGCAATATTTTCAATTCATTTTTACATCGTGAAAATGACAGAATTTCTAAAAGTCCCAGAAAACAAGATTAGGTGCATTAGAACCGCCTCGGCCCATAGAGACGGACCCTAACGTTTCTGTCCATTTGCAATAAGTTAAAACCGTTGAGCCTTGCCAACGGGCCAGTCAATTTGGGCATTTCTGCAGTATTTTAGAGCTTGTCAAATTCGTGATGTTAAAAGCCCATTGAAACATATTGCAAATGTACAGTACATTTGCAATATGTTTCAATGGGCTTTTAACATCACAAATTTCACATGCTGAAATCAACACCAACGAGCGATGGAGAGGTACCACTATCAATCCTGGCCATCCTGAGATCAACGGGCAGTCAATTGGGCATTCCTGCAGTATTTTAGAGCTTGTCATATTCGTGATGTTAAAAGCCCATTGAAACATATTGCAAATGTACTGTACATATTGCAAATGTACTGTACATTTGCAATATGTTTCACTATACATTTGCAATATGTTTCAATGGGCTTTTAACATCACGAATTTGACATGCTGAAATCAACACCAACGAGCGATGGAGAGGAACCATGATCACTGCCCGGCCATCCCGAGTTCAACGGGCCAGTCAATTGGGCATTTCTACAGTATTTGGGAGCCTGTCAAATTTGTGAGGGTAAATGCCCATTGTAAGACATTGCAAATTGACAGCCGTGCACCTGGTAATTGAAACGGGTTACCATGAGCATATTTTAAATATTAATGCCTTTAGGAGGGTGCAAGGTATCCCTGGCTGGTTAGGGAGCACCCCCCACCCGTGGCCATCCAATAGGGGGCACCCCTGATCATTTTGGACGTTTTTCAAAAAATCTTTAAAAAAACAGTCCCACTTCTCTCTCATCAAACATGACAAATAGACCCTATAGGATGATTCAGGGCTTAACATAGTGATATATATCATTTTGTCAGTTTAAATGCCATTTGGACATTGTTCACTGACTTTTAGGTTCGGAAGCCGACTTCCTATGATCATATATGTAAATGGACATAACATCATGATTTGGCACTTTCAATACTTTTGTATGGAACCTTATGGCATTTGTACATTTCTTATGCCATTTGGACATGGTTCATTGACTTTTGACTTCCTATGGTAACATATTGCAAATGGACAAAACATAGGCCTTATGGACAATAAAGTTAATAAAACTAAATCAATAAAATGAGACAAAGGTATGTTTATACACATCTTATATACGTGTTATTAAAAGAATGGCGAAAAACGGTCCAGAAAGCACTTTTTTAGGGGGCGTAGGTATTTTGATATTTTTTTTTTTAATGTCCAAATTTGACCCTTGGGTCTTGACTTCATGTACATATGCAATATGAATTGCCCCGTTGGAGCGCGCTCGCCACCTATAGTAATTTTGAGTTATTACATTTGGCATAAGCTTTGGTTGATCTGCCGTCCATTTGGGCACTCTTTTCCATCGTGTGTATGTTTCGTCCAATGGCAATATGTTGCCATTAATTTTTGTCCATTTCATGGGGGTCTTCCCTTACCTGTTCACCAGACGTGTTACCTGTCCCAGACCTGCTGTCTTCAACTCTCTAGAGACAGCAGGAGTGGTAGAGATACTCTGAATGATCAGCTATGAAAAGCCAACTGACATTTACTCCTGAGGTGCTGACCTGTTGCACCCTCGACAACCACTGTGATTATTATTATTTGACCCTGCTGGTCATCTATGAACATTTTAAAATCTTGGCCATGTTCTGTTATAATCTCCACCCGGCCCAGCCAGAAGAGGACTGGCCACCCCTCATAGCCTGGTTCCTCTCTAGGTTTCTTCCTAGGTTCTGGCCTTTCTAAGGGGTTTTTCCTAGCCACCGTGCTTCTACACCTGCATTGCTTGCTGTTTGGGGTTTTAGGCTGGGTTTCTGTACAGCACTCTGTGACATCAGCTGATGTAAGAAGGGCTTTAGAAATACATTTGATTGATTGATTGATATTCTCCATTATTACACCCTAAACCCTCACCTAAATGGGAACACTGCAAACAACATGCTATTCTTTTCTACATTACCCCCCTAAAGGTCAAAGACACTGTTTACCATGAACAATGCCTGGATTAACAAAATAACAGAAACAGTTCGAACATTGCAGTATGAAAAACTGCCAAAGAAAAAACAATTTGTACTTTCGGTAAAAAGTATGCTATTTGGGCAAAATATTACTATGTTATGTTGACTTCACTTTCAATGTGAAATGTGTATCTAATGAATGTTATTAATATACCTGCATGCCTCCATGTGGGGAAGTTCCCTTTTGTAGGGGATTGAAATTGCAGAGCGCCAAATTCAAAATAAAAAAATCTAAATATTAAACATTCATGAAAATACAAGTGTCTTACCTCATTCAAAAGTTTAGAATCTTGGTAATTGAACTGCGCTGTCTGATTTACAATAGGCTTTACGGCGAAAGCATAGCATTCGATTGTCTGAGGACAGCGCCCCACATCAACATATTTTTCAAACCAGCACAGGCGTCACAAAATCACAAATAGCGATAAAATAAATCCCTCACATTTGAAGATCTTTCTCTGTTTGCAATCCCAAGGGTCCCAGCTACACAATGAATGGTCGTTTTGTTCGATAAAGTCCTTCTTTATATCCCAAAAAGTCAGTTTAGTTGGCGCCATTGATTTCAGTAATCCACTCGTTCAACATGCAGACAAAGGAATCCAAAAAGTTACCAGTAAAGTTTGTCCAAACAAGTCAAACGACGTTTCTAATTAATCCTCAGGTACTCTAATATCTAAATAAATGGTAATATTTAATACAGAGACTAGTATGTTCAATAGGAAAGGAAAATAACTAAGAGCGCGCCCTCATTCACGCGGCAAAACACTACTTTTGTCATGGAGCTCTCTTCAGAAAAACTACAACTACTTGTTCGTTTTTCAAAAAACAAAACTGAAACATTGTATAAAGACTGGTGACATCTAGTGGAAGCCATAGGTACTGCAATTTGGGATGCGTAAATTAGATTTTTCAATAGGTTTACATTGGAAGAGCCTGCGAGCTCCAAAAAAAAATTGGTTGGATTTTCTTCTGATTTTCACCTGCTATATCAATTCTGTTATACTCCCAGACATTATTTTAACAGTTTTAGAAACTTCATATTGTCTTCTATCCAATGCTACCAATTATATGCATATCCTAGCTTCTGGGCTTGTCAGGCGTGTGCGTACTGGGGGTGAAGTCAGGTGCAGGAGAGCAGAGAATTGTGAACAGGCGCACACTTTATTACGGCAGGAGATATATACAGAAGAACGCAGCTGCGTCAAAACCTCCTCCAGCCAACAAGGCAAAGTGTAACAGCGTGCAAAAATGTCAAACAACATAAATGTATAACCATACAAATAAGCTTGGTGAAAACACACGGAAAATACCAAACGCTAGCCTAGTGCGTCAAAACACGTAACACACAAATAATCTTACACAAAGGTAGGAGGGGGAACAGAGGAATAAATACATGTAGATTGATTGGGGAATGAAAACCAGGTGTGCAGGGAACAAGACAAAACAAATGGATAAATGAAAAATGGAGCAGCGATGGCTAGAAAGCCGGTGACGTCGCCCGCCGTCCGAACAAGGAGAGGAGCCGCCTTCGGTGACAGGGCTTGAGTAACAGGCAGTTTACTTTGGGCACGTCAGACAGGCGGAAATTCAGGATACTGCCCCCTATCCCTAAGAAGCCATTAGACCACATAAACACAGTATTGATCTGGGCCTGGACTCCGAGCCCAGGGTCTTTGTCCATTGGCACTAATCCCTGAAACGCAAATAAACCCATAGCCCTTAGAAACTTCTTGTGTAGCTCCATCTTGACCTCTGATAGGCCAGTGGGATTAAGGAAATGCCCTGTTTTGATGTGTTGTTTTTGTATGGGTATTGGTACACACCGAGTTGGTTAAAAAAAAAAAAGGGATGGGGTTTGTTAAAGAAGAATGGTAGAAAGTGCAAGCAGAGTGAGCTGAAGACAGGAGGAGAAATGGAAGTGAATGAGGTTGAAGTATCGGAGGTGGTAGGTCTGGTGAAGTTCTCGGAGCCCGAGGCTTGCACCGAGGGTCAGGATAAAGATGAGTCTGTGACAGTAGGAGTGAAGGTTTGGGAAAAAATTGACCCTTGCCTTTTGGCTGATCCATTTGTGGTTTCAGGGTAGGTGAAAACAGAGTTGGGTGCTGTGGAATCGGTGAGGGTAACCCAAAGTCAAAGTCAAAGTCACCATTATTAGTCAGTTGTACAACCAAATGCCTTCAACTGAAATGTGTCTTCCGCATTTAACCCAACCCCTCTGAATCAGAGAGGTGCGGGGGGCTGCCTTAATCGACATCCACATCTTCGGCGCCCGGGGAACAGTGGGTTAACTAAGATTTTTACCAGATTTTAACCAGAAGTGGTCTTGTTATAATTGTTTGTGTTTCTGCTTGTCAGAGGGAGAAGGCGCTGATTACTGGGGTAGCAGTAAATGTAAAAGTTGACCAACTGAAGGGAAAGATTCCCTGCTCTTCGTTTGGTGCGACGCAGACAAGGTGGCGTGAGTGGTGAAACAGAAGAGTCATTGTCTGTTCTTTTGAGTTTTGATGTTGAGTCTTTGCCCGACAAAGTGATGTTAGGATATATAAGTTATCCTGTACGAGCTTTTGTGCCAAATACATTATGTTGTTGGGTGATTCTGCAACTTCGGGCACTTTGGCCCGGCAAGCTTTCAGAAATTAAAATGTATTGAAACACCATTTTACCAGTATTATAATCGTCTTTGATTTGTCTAGAAATAATATCTGATAATGGCTGCGATAGTACTATTCAGGAATTTATATATTTTGTCATTTTTCTCAGACAGCCATAGACAAATGTTATTTCCATCACATCATTAAACATCCATTTTAGTTGAAAATGAAATATCATACAATTATTTTATAACACGTTTCTTATACATTTGTACATTAACTTGCATTGAATATTATTTTAAGTGCTTTTTTAGGTTTTCCTAAAATTTATAATTCAACACAATACCTGAATGTATAAACTTGCCTTTGTGACAGCTGAAAAGATTTATTTATCATAGAAAAATAAGATATTTCCACCCAACCTTTTTATGAGACTATGATAACAACCATATTATTTCCCTATCTAAAAAAAATCAATCAATGTAGATTATACATAATATACTAATTTAGCAAAAAAATATGGGTGTGGTGGAAATGACAAGGTGTAGTGGAAATTACATCTATGTAAAAAAAAAAAAAATGAAAACAATATTTTATTGCAATTTTGAACAACAACCATTGTTAAACATTTAATTAATTTAAGACAAAGTAAGATTCCAAAAGTGGGCAGAGCTCAAGGAAGTAGGCCAGTGTTTTTGAGAGATGAGCCCAGATTGCAGAGGGGTCATCCGCATAGAAGAGCTCAGTGAGCAAAGTGAAACGGTATCATTTGTGGTATGTCCAACACAGGTGTGGAGGGCCACCTGCATGTGAGAATCACCGAAGTGAACTGCCTGGATTTCACTGGTGTATTTACACAGGTAGTTCTCTCAGTGGCGCTACTTTGGTTTTAGAATCTCTTTCTGCAGATTCCCTTTTATTTCTCTCAGTTTGGAGTATTGGTGTCGAATGTTGTACGTGTTTCCCCAACTTCTCCTTCAATCCTTTGGAGAAGTCTCTAGTAGAATATGCAGTGTGCCACACACCTTTTCTTATACTGTCAAATGTACAGTGAACTTCTCCATGTTTCCCTCTTTGTTTTGTTTTTACTTCTCTCTCTCTTCAGCTTTGTTTTTCCACTCAAACCACCATGTCTGCTCACCAGCATCAAAGTCAGATGTTTAAGCTCTTTGGCTTGGCAAAGGGAGCACTCTGTGTACATGCACTCTTTCTTCAGGTTCTCACAGAACAAAGACTCAATAAGGTTCTCATTGTTGCTGCAGCTGAACACTTTGAGATGCTGTAGTTTGTCCGCCATTAACTGGAGGGTTTTGCAGAGGCATGTGTCCCTATCCTGGACTGTTGGCTTGACAACCCAAAAAGACGTATTTTGCAGAATTCATAGTAGGACATTTTAATCTCTTAATATTCCCTCTTAAAATCCTGATCAAGGTTCTGAATTGTGCCATTCAAGAAGCGCTTCTGCATTTTTCTTGTTCCTCGTTAGTGTGTCCTTTTTCCCTGTTGTTGCTCTACTGTTGACATCACGTTCATAGAATCTAGTGATTTTCTCTTCTGTGCCTGTGCTAATTATGTTACACTGCTTTTCCTGGAGTATTGAAGACGTGCCGGCCTGTTTTCATTTGCCCTCAACGCTTTTGCTGAAAATCCAAATTCTCTGTTTGCAGGTTTGACCAGGCCATACTTCCTCAGGATGTTGCCTCTGAGCATTTTTGAAGCCACTTGTTTATCCTTGGCACTATACATTTTTTTATACTTTTGCTTTAACTCTGCAATGATGGCATTTTGAAACAATAAAATCCCTCTCAAGTTCTTCAGAGTTCCCTTCATTTTCTGTTTTGTCTTTGTCTTTGGGGAATCTTGTCTCTCTATTTTCTTCATCAGTTGATCATACCTTTTTTTGTATTTCTCAGTTTTCCGTTAAGCTTGATCAAGTTTGACATTTGTCATGCAAAGATCTCTATGTTTTTGAGCGACCTCTTCCAACCTTTTTCCTTCCAGCAAGTATTCGACTTCTCAATCCTGTTGCAGATGATGCGGGAAGGGGTATCGGGGTGTGCATCAGGGCAGGTAAGTTAGGGACAGGTATGATGGCCTCATGTTCTGGCTAGAAGGTGTTGTGTTGCCTGATAGGTAGGTCTCCATTGCAACTGTTCTCTTTAAAGTCTGTCTTCTATTCTGTTGGTTGCATTTCCATCTCTTGCTTCTTTGTTCTTGCTTTCTAAGCTCAGAGATAGATATCACTTCTCCCTTCTCTTTTGTCTTCCAGTATCTCTCCCTGTCTTTTTGCAGATGTTCCTGGTATCGTATAGGATAATTTTTTATTTTGTTTCTATGTCTGTGACCTCTGTGCTGTTTTATGTGGCATCTTCTGAAAACAAAGAAAAATACTACTTAAGTTTTCCAATTGTGCACACCTTAGAGCATTTTCCAGATTAAATTAATTTAAAACATGATTAAATAAGTCTAACTTAAAAAAAAGTTAAAAGTAATAACATAATGGATTGTTGTCATTTCTACCACGTTCAGTCATTTCCACCACAGAAATTACGCTTTTCCTGTTTTTGGAGAAAAATGACCGACTGCTTAGCATGCTTTGGCTAGTATTACAGCTAGCATATAGTTTATATAGTTTAATATATTGTAACGACCCTGGGTTTATAAGCGAGGATATCGACTCTGCTGCTTGAGCAGGCTTTTGCTCAGGCTAGAAGGTCGAGACCTCGGGCTAGAAGGTCGAGGGTTCGAGACCTGCTCCCTGCCTGTTTCATTACATTGGTGTCAGAAGTGATCGGACCTTGCATCCACGACAGTGCGTGTGCTTGGCCAGTGAGCGCGTTCCTATAAGACGTAGAGTCGCAAGCTAGCGCGAGGGCGCGCTCTTTGAAAGGAGGGAGTAGTGTAACGACCCTGGGTTTATAAGCGCGGATATCGACTCTGATGCACGAGCATGCTTTTGGGGCACAGTCGATAGTGCGCTGGACTTCGGGCTAGAATTTTGAGGTTTCGAGGCCTGCTCCCTGCCTGTTTCATTACAATATTTAAAAAATCTAAATTAAAGAAATTGTAGCCTGTTTGGAAATTGACAATAAAAATATTCTCTACATAAGCAATATTTACCTAGATTTTTCTTCAACTTCTGGGCTGACTACAACACTCGCGTCGTGTGCGCGAGCGCGAGCGTTACATAATACATTTAGAAATCTATATTATTCAATTATTGCAGTGCTAAAATAGAAGTCAGTTCTATTTGTGACGCAGATCATGCTGCAAGTCCTGCCTCTCCCATCTCCTCATTGGTATATAGAAGCAGGTACCCACGTGCCATCTCCTCATTAGTTATACCAACGTGTGTGACTGAAAGATGAAGGTCTGTGGTGGTAATACACCTAATTTATGAAAGTTGCCAATTGCAATATAAAGTCAAGAGAAGAAAAAGCCCGGAAGGAGGAGAGATGACTAGAAACGATTCAGTTGACCGTTTTATGTGTGGATTAATTGTCAGAGTAGAGGACCTTGTGCATTTCAGGTAAAATAACAACTCAATGTTTATATCCCAGGACAAATTAGCTAGCAACAGCAAGCTAGCAAAATAGGAAGAATTAGCTAGCAAGTGCAAGCTAGCTAGCTAAATTGCCATAAATGTTTAATGTTTCAACCTGTCCCCAAATAAATGTAATTGGTTCAGAGTTTGTTTTGATATTTTAACCTACGTGTTGTGATCTGGTTTGGTGTGGGGGGACAAACTATATTTATGCACGATGGCGCACGTGTGCAGCCGGTTTGGGTTCCGTGTGTCACAATAAGTTTCCATGGTAACTAAGTTAACATTCTCCTGACAAAACTTTTATTAATGAGGAATTGCCCTCAGTGGTGGAAATGACACCACCAAAGGGCACGTATATTTTCTGTAAATAACAATATAAAGGGCATACTCACAATAAATATTGATATAGATTTTATTTAATTGACTCTTTCTCTAGAAGATAACATTACATAATGTGTCATTATTAATGTTTTCTCATAGAAAAACATAGTAGACGCTCAAAAGTCTGGGTCAGGGACAAGGGCAAAACAGTGACATTGAGGTATAAAATGCATATGAAAAGTAGCTGAAATACTTGATAGAGAGGTGTTGAAAAAAATATGGAATGATTGTAGTGTGACCTACAGAATATTGTAGTGTGATATACAGAATAAAAACATATTTTTTTTATCAAATCCACCAAAGTTGACCCTGAGGACAGGAAGTTCCCATAGTTGCAGAATCACCCTGTTATAGGTGTCAAGCTTATGGGCATGTGGCAGCAGTGTGTAGGAGGGAGGATCCTAGGTGTGAGACAAAGGTATGTGTAGTATTGGGGAAAGTAGTGGTATGTGTGCCCATGGGTCTGGGGATCAGAAATGTCCCTTGCAAGAGAGGCAGGTTGAAGTTTCCAGGGTTAGAGTAGTGCAGAAGTTGTCATATGCTGAGGCAGTGAAGAAAGATCCTGAAAGGAGTGGTGTGAGTAGTTGATCTGTGCCAGTACAGAGGGATAGGCCAACAAGTGGGAAAGGGAGTCAGTTGTACAACTGAATGCCTTCAACTGAAATGTGTCTTCCACATTTTAACCCAACCACTCTAAATCAGAGAAATACGGGTGGGCGGCCATAATCAACATCTTCAGAGCCCAGGGAACAGTGCCTTGCTCAGAACAACAGATTTTTACCCTGTCAGCTTGGGGATTCGATCCAGCAACCTTTCGGTTACTGGCCCAACACTCTAACCACTAGGCTACCTTTCACCCAAGTGACATACATTTCAGTAAGATTGGATTTTTAGCATTTATAGCAATGGTCATCAACTGTACTGCATGGATGGAACGTAAGTCGCAGAATATTGAGGTTTTTTATTGATTTTATTTCACCTTTATTTAACCAGGTAGGCAAGTTGAGAACAAGTTCTCATTTACAACTGCAACCTGGCCAAGATAAAGCAAAGAAGTTCGACACATACAACAACACAGAGTTACACATGGAGTAAACAAACATACAGTCAATAATACAGTAGAAAAACAAATCTATATACCAAAGGAGGAATTAGCTTTGGGGGTGACCAGTGAGATATACCTGCTGGAGCGCGTGCTGCTATGGTGACCAGCGAGCTGAGATAAAGCGGGGCTTTACATAGCAGGGACTTGTACCTGGAGCCAGTGGGTTTGGCGACGAGGTTGTGGTGGCAGCTGCAGAGAGAAATTTCGGTGTGCGAGACTTGACATCAGTAGAGTTACAGGGTGTGTTAAGTGGTGGTGTCCCATCCTTTCAGGTTGTTGGCCTGAGGTAGGACTAAGTAGATTTAAATAGTGGAGTAGGGTGGTGTTATTATTATTATTAATAACACCTTGCTGTGCTTGCTGTTTGGGGTTTTAGGCTGGGTTTCTGTACAGCACTCTGTGACATCAGCTGATGTAAGAAGGGCTTTATAAATACATTTGATTTGATTTTGATGATTATTGTACTTTTTTTTGTGAGTGTAGTGTTAGATGGCAGGGTATTTGTTTATTTATTTTTCAAGCAAAGTAAATGGGAGTTGTACTCTAGTCTAGTAGGTGGCGGTAATGCAACATGTATTGGATGCCAACCGCCGTTAAACCTCATCAAAAGAAGGAGTGTTTACGATACTCTGTCCGTAACAACATTCAGCCGATGTAAAGCTAGTTGTGGCTACACGGGGTGTACATAAAGTTTAGGCCCGGAGTATGTATTACGGACTTATGCTTTAGAACATTTTCAATGATGATGAAACATTTTAGTCACTTTCATTAGAAGAAGACAGTGAAGTGACATTTCAAGGATACCACAGGAATATTTCCGTTCCGTTCTGCCATTGCTTTGGAAGCTAGCTAACGGTAGCAGGCTAGCTTGTAGCTAGCATTAGCGAGACCAGAGGTTGTTTCGACGCTTGCAACGCTCGTTAGTTTTTTTTTAGTTCACAGTTTTCTTTCGGTTATATTGTATTCATGTAGTTTATATTTGGTGACATATTTATTTTCGACGTCAATGTTGGTAATGAAAGGTAATTGTGCTAACGCAGCTAGCTAGCTAACTTTGTTAACGATGCCTAACGTTTGCGTTGACCACTAACGTTATCTAGCTAACACAAAGGGGAGTTCCAGCTGGTTAACTAACCCGGGGAGTTGACTATTGCTAGCAATGCCTTTCCTCGTTTCCTTTGTTCTGGCACAATGCTTAACACGAAGGTTGATCTCATACTAGGAGATGGAGCTCCACTCAGACTAATATATACACATGTAAAGATAGATTAATATTGACTATGAATAGATAGATGGCTTACGTTAGCTTAATAGTTAGCTAGCATTTTGGTTAGAGAGAATTCAATTTTGCTCAATTGGTGTTATGCTAGGTAACTAGCCAGACAGTTTCAACGCACTGTTTTGTTTAATCGTTTGATTGCAGTATTTTGTCAAGACAGCTATTGCTTCTTCATTGTCATCTAGCTAGCACGATAACTTGATCTGTGTTTGCTGTATAATAGATTGTCAGTCACTGTCAGTTGTCTGGCCAGAAATGAATTGGCTAAAGTTAGCTAGAATATCTTTAAATCCATATTAATCTATGTTGTTGCTTTTTGTTTTTGACACTGCTTATGTGTTTTTGGGACACCAAAGAGAGATTGTTTAGTTAAATTTTTGGGAACAGTGTAACAATCTGAAGCGAGTAACAAAGTAGCAACAAATATATAATTAGGGCTAGTTCATTAGCGATAATGGCCTACTACTACACTTTGGTCTCAAATGGGATCTCATCATGGATATCTCTACACATGGTCCTCCTCATATTCACTGGTAAGTATTTTATAATGGCTAAATATTTATTTCAACCCACATACAGTCTATACCACCGCAACTCGAACACACTCAAGCACGCAACAGGATATGGTCAATTCCATCTAAAAGTACCCATGAGCACCAACATTAAGTTTATAGGAGCATATAACATTTGGTGTCAAGTGAAAGCTGAGTCTGTTTTTGTATTGCGATTTGATGTTCCAAACATATTGCTCACTCTCTGCTGCAGAGAGACGAGAGAGCATGAGAAAATGAGTTTTGTATCAAGTCATGGAAATAAAAGTGCTGAAAACATGTTGGCTCACTATTTACAAAGAAGATGGAGAACAAGCTATAGGATGAAAACTACTAGAGTTTCGGCGCAGGTACAGACAACTAGTGCTAGCTAACGCTACTTGCCAACCTTTTTTTATTTATTTTTACGACTTGATACTTTAAAAAACTGTATTAACCTTTATTTAAACAGGGAAAACAGGGAGACAGTCTATTTTACAGTTGTGCCCTGTGACACATCAATAAAAACAGCAATTAATAAGAATTTAAAACCAAACAAAATTAAAACGTATAAAAAGTACAAGATCGAGATTAAAAAGATAAAAATAAATTAACTTCTATAAGAAAAACACATTACAAAAAGCAATCGCAGTTTTATAATAAAAAGTTAATGTAATGTGCATTGTCTTACAGGCACCAAAACATCTAACTGGAGTTCTCTCTGCAATTCATTCCATGAGTGTGGAGCATGATATTCAAGTGCTGTTTTGCCTAAATCAGAGTGAATCCAGGGTATCTAGCACTAGCATGTCCTGTGACCGAGTCTGATAAATACTGTTTGATCACTGGATTTTTGAATTAAGATAATTAGGAAGTTTCTGTAAGACAGCTTTATAAACAAATATCAACCAGTGTCTGGCCCCCAGTGTCAGGGAGTCCCAGCCAACCGAAGTGTACAAAAGGCAATGATGTGTGCAAAAGTTTGCACCAGTAACAGCGCAACGCTGCATGATACACTGCATCCAATTTATTCAGTACTGATGCTGATCCATGCATATATAAAATATCACCATAATCAAGCACTGACATAAGTGGCCTGTACAATTTCCTTTCTGTGCTGTGATGCCAGACTTGATTTATTACCAGCTCAGTTATGAGTTTTAAGGAGAGGTTATCATCTAACCAAATTCCAAGGTATTTATAGGTGGCAACACGTTCAAAAAGAGAGCCATCATGGTTAGCAATGTTCAGATTTTCCAATTGTATACTTTTGGATTGTTAAAATACCATTTATACTTAGTTTTACTTGAATTAAGCATCAGCCTAAGATCTACAAGTGCATCTTGAAGCAATTGAAAGTCAAACTGCAGGAATGTAAATGCTTGATCGATTGATGGGGCTGTGGCATATAGTACTGTGTCATCAGCATAGAAATGGAAGTTGCATTTTTTTCACTGAGCTACAGATATAATTTATGTATATAGTAAATAATAAAGGACCTAAAATTGAACCTAGTGAGACTCCTTTGTGACCAGTGACAAAATCTGGTTTTACCCAGTCTGCAGTAATAGCCTGAGATCTATCACTGAGATAATTCTGAAACCACAAACATGTATCTGAGGCCAACCCCAATGACGTCAGTCTCTTCAGCAGAAGAGAATGATCAACTGTATTGAAAGCCTTCGACAGGTCAACAAACAAAGCAACACAGTTCAACTTCTTATCCAAGGCTCTTACAATATCATTTACAACCAGTCTTGTGGCTGTGATAGTACTGTGCCCCGGTCTAAAACGGACTGAAATGTGTTCAGTATGCAGTTGACGGACAAGAAAGAGCGCAGCTGTACATTTAGCACTGACTCTAACATTTTTGTAAGACAGCTTAGAGATTGGTCGATAATTATCAAAGTCACCAGCATCCCCACCTTTGTGCAGAGGCAGCACATAGGCAGTTTTCCAAATCTTAGGTATGACCCCAAAGGTCAATGTGAGGATAAACATATCAGTAAGAGCACCAGAGATGAGTGGTGCAGCTCTAGCCAGCAACCCTGGGTCAAGTTTGTCAGCCCCTGTAGCTTTCTTAGTGTCTATGGCTAGCAATGAATCAATAACTTTCTCTTTTGTGAAG
Organism: Hucho hucho; assembly: GCA_003317085.1. Classification (NCBI taxonomy): domain Eukaryota; kingdom Metazoa; phylum Chordata; class Actinopteri; order Salmoniformes; family Salmonidae; genus Hucho; species Hucho hucho. The sequence continues at coordinate 1,060,066 of QNTS01000073.1, read as the reverse complement.
AGGCTTAGTGAGAAACCCTGACCATCAGCATACTCATGAATAATCCCTTCATATATATATTTTATTCCTTCATTTGTGGTAGACATTTTCTCAAAAAGATTGCCTGCTGCAATTAAGTGATTTAAAGGCATTAGCAATGGTGTTCTTATCAGTAATGAGTCCAGTATCCAGCCCTATCTGATTTGGGAGTGTGGAGTGCATATTGTTCTTTAATGTTTTAACTACTTTCCAGACTTTGGCTGGATTCCCATAACAGTAATTTAAACTTGTCACCATAGTAATTTTGTTCTTCTAACAAGTCTGCACAGGTTTCTCAGGTGCCTAAAAGTCAGCCAGTCAAAGCTAGAAGTTTCTCTAGCCTTAGTCCATGCTACATCTCTTTTATGAATAGCATCAGAAATGTCCGAATTAAACCATGGGTTTGATCTATTCTTTACACTAACCTTAGTGTATGGAGCGTGTTTATCAACAATGGAAATTAAAACACTAGTACATTTTTCTAACGCCAACTCGGCTCCAGAAGGTGGGTGGGCGATATAGCAGAAGGTGGGAGATATATTCCAACAATTGTAACTTTACAGTTGTTACCTAATGTTAGACTTAGAGCTAACACTTCAAATTGATTTGGAATGGAGACAGATTTAATTAGTGCAATGGAGAGGTAATTCTTTGCATAGATAGCCACTCCTCCCCCTCTACTCATCCTGTCAGCTCTAAAGACATTGTACCCATCCAATACAATATCTGCATCATTAGAATTCCTTGATTACCAAGTTTCAGATAAAACAAAGAAATCAGGACTAGCCTGAGAAACTAAAATCTTAACAAAATCTAAGTTTGACAATATACTACGTATATTCAAATGTAAAAACCCAAGTCCCTTACAGTTTTTAAAAACGTGGATTGTTGATATCAACCGGGGTACTTGAGGTGTTCACACAAGTATAATCGCCAGTGTTAACCAAGAGAATGGGGACAACATTACTAAGTAAATTACCCCTAAATTTATAAAAATGTGTTTAAACGATAGTATGATGCAATACTGCGACTAGCCCTATATCGTTTTGATTGTTTAAGTACCTTTTCAATGTTGGATGATAGCAGGTGGACGTCATTTTCACCCAGATGAATTCCATCATTGACGAAGTACCTCTGCTTTTTCCAAAAGCAATCAAAATTGTCAACAAATGACGCATTAGCCATAGATGAAAAGACCACATACGACTAAAACTCTCAGTCCCACATCAGCGACTAGATCGGATTGGTCCTGAGAATTTTCCCGCAAGGCTTTGAGCTGTTTCCAAGAGCAACAAGAAGTTGTTTCTGAGTCTCTCAGACTTCACTCCCATAATGTCATTCGAACCAACGTGCAACACAACTGTTGTCAGGTCGGGAATCTGCTTCTTGACTACTGGCCAAAATTCCAATGTAGTTGGTGACTTTAACACCTAGAAAACAAAGTGTGCGTGTATCTTGGATTGACACTTGCTTTACCATTGAGCTCCCGATTTTAAAACGGTAGCTAGCCGTTTACCATTGTTTTCTTCCGAAGCCTTTTAGCACAGCTCCATTTTTTTCGCATATTCACTCTGGCTATCTACTTCGATTTCAGAGCACTCTTGAGTGTGCCAGAGCGCAGAACAGCTGGTGAATTTACAAACGCGGAACACCCGCTGAATATGACCGGTGTCAGTAAACGTAGACAAAAAAGTAATAGTTAGTCATGAACCCTCTAGATAACATGTAGCTCTGCTACGGCAAGTAATACCGTGGCGTCACGGTATTGATATAATATTGTCCAAAATAATATTACGATATGTAACTGTATCGACCCCCCCACCCCACACGCAGAAGTAACAAGTATATGTAGACCTACCGATTAGTGTTTTTACGGATAACAATTTTGTTTCTGAATTATTGTGATTAAAACGCATGACTGTTACTAAATCGGTAAGAGTGACTGCAATTGAATTGGCGACAATGAGAATTAATAGTAGTCACAAACCACAGTAGAGTATAGTTCAGTACAGTAGAGCACAGTATAATATACTCTACTGAACTCTAATTTTCTTTACTCTACTGAACTATACTTTACTGTAATGTGTTCTACTGTACCAGGGGTCACATTAACAAAGAATCCTGAATTGAGAGAGAGCCATGTGAGCAGTACTAATGTTGTGCTTCTCAGAATGTAGCATTAGCCTATTCAGAGACAAAGGGCATTAGTGTGTGTAGTATGACATGAATAACCATTACCACCAACCTCAGTCAAAATATTGTAAATGTACCTATTAAGCCAAGAACCAGAGTTATGCTGTTAGCACTGAGAGGGTGTGCCCTAGTAGGAAGTCCATTGTGTGCAGCTCACCCTGCACTAACAAAAATAACATGAGCATGTCTACTTCTACTAAGTTTCCCAGTAAAGCAATGAAAACAAGCAAGCATCCCAGAAAAGTGCTCAAAATAGCCCACGTTAACGTACAGTGCCTTCAGAAAGTGTTCAGACACCTTGACTTTTCCACATTTTGTTACATTACAACCTTATTCTAAAATTGAATAAATTGTTTTACAAACAATACTCCATAATGACAAAGCAAAGTTTTTAGAAATGTTTTCTAGTTTATTTATTTATATGACACACACACACTACCGTTCAAAAGTTTGGGGTCACTTAGAAACGTCCTTGTTTTTGAAAGAAAAGCATCAAATTGATCAGAAATACAGTTAATGTTGTTGGAATTTTGACCAGTAGTCAAGAAGCAGATTTCTGTTAATGTTGTAAATGACTATTGTAGCTGGAAACGGCAGATTTTTCATGGAATATCTACATAGGCGTACAGAGGCCCATTATCAGCAACCATCACTCCTGTGTTCCAATGGCACGTTGTGTTAGCTAAGCCAAGTTTATAATTTTAAAAGGCTAATTGATCATTAGAAAACCCTTTTGCAATTATGTTAGCACAGCTGAAAAGTGTTGTCTGATTAAAGAAGCAATAAAACTGGCCTTCTTTAGACTAGTTGAGTATCTGGAGCATCAGCATTTGTTGGTTCAATTGCAGGCTCAAAATGTCCAGAAACAAATAACTTTATTCTGAGAAATGAAGGCTATTCAATGCGAGAAATTGTCAAGAAATGGAAGATCTCATACATTGCTGTGAACTACTCCCTTCACAGAACAGCGCAAACTGTCTCTAACCAGAATTGAAAGAGGAATGGGAGGCCACGGTGCACAACTGAGCAAGAGGACAAGTACATTAGAGTGTCTAGTTTGAGAAACAGACGCTTCACAAGTCCTCAACTGGCAGCTTCATTAAATAGTACCCACAAAACACCAGTCTCAACGTCAACAGTGAAGAGGCGACTCCAAGATCCTGGTGTTCTAGGCAGAGTTGCAAAGAAAAATACATATCTCAGACTGGCCAATAAAAAAATACCTGTTTTGCATTGTCATTATGGGGTTTTGTGTGTAGATTGATGAGGGAAATAAACAACTTAATCCATTTTAGAATAAGGCTGTAACGTAACAAAATGTGAAAGTCAAGGGGTCTGAATACTTTCTGAAACCACTGTAGACCTAGCCGTTGGCCTTAGTTCAAAGAGTTGATTGATGAGGCATGAGCCGTGAAGTTTTCAAAATAGCATCCTTATACTTATAAGTAGTTTTTATAGTCAAGGGGTTCAGTCCTTCAAGAGCCTTGTCTTATTTGCATTTAGTCAGTTCCTAGGCTAAACAGGGAAGGAGCAGAGGTTCTGTAGTCAAACTAGTCATTTCACAACATTGTTACTTTTGTTGGGTCACGTTGGAGGGTTTATCTTAAGATTATTCATGCTCTCATAACTGTTCTCAAGCTGCACCCACAGCAACACACACACAACATTGCCTAAATAGCCTCAGCTCACAGCTTGTCTAATACCAAGGCATAAGCCTAGTGCCAGGCAGCCGTAGCTGGACAGAAATCATTTAAACTATTAGGAGGATATAGATGAGAAGTAGCCGCCAAGGACTTCAAGTCTTCCATTAGCCTCACCTGTTCAGTCATACAGTTGAAGTCGGAAGTTTACATACACCTTAGAAAAATACATTTAAACTCAGTTTTTCACAATTCCTGACATTTAATCCTAGTAAAAATTCCCTGACTTAGGTCAGTTAGGATCACCACTTTATTTTAAGAATGTGAAATGTCAGAATAATAGTAGAGAGAATTATTTATTTCAACTTTTATTTCTTTCATCACAATCCCAGTGGGTCAGAAGTTTGCATACACTCAATTAGTATTTGGTAGCATTGCCTTTAAATTGTTTAACTTGGGTCAGGTAGCCTTCCACAAGCTTCCCACAATAAGTTGGGTGAATTTTGGCCCATTCCTCCTGACAGAGCTGGTGTAACTGAGTCAGGTTTGTAGGCCTCCTTGCTCGCACACACTTTTTCAGTTCTGCCCACAAACTTTCTATAGGAGGTCAGGGCTTTGTGATGGCCAAACCAATACCTTGACTTTGTTGTCCTTAAGCCATTTTGTCACAACTTTGGAAGTATGCTTGGGGTCATTGTCCATTTAGAAGACCCATTTGCGACCAAGCTTTAACTTCCTGAGTGATGTCTTGAGATGTTGCTTCAATATATCCACATAATTTTCCTCCTCATGATGCCATCTATTTTGTGAAGTGCGCCAGTCCCTCCTGCAGCAAAGAACCCCCACAACATGATGCTGCCACCCCCGTGTTTCACGGTTGGGATGGTGTTCTTTGGCTTGCAAGCCTCCCCCTTTTTCCTCTAAACATAACGATGGTCATTATGGCCAAACAGTTCTATTTTTGTTTCATCAGACCAGAGACATTTCTCCAAAAAGTCCCCATGTGCAGTTGCAAATTGTAGTCTGGCTTTTTTATGGCAGTTTTGGAGCAGTGGCTTCTTCCTTGCTGAGCGGCCTTTCAGGTTATGTCGATATAGGACTCGTTTTACTGTGGACATAGATACTTTTGTACCTGTTTCCTCCAGCATCTTCACAAGGTCCTTTGCTGTTGTTCTGGGATTGATTTGCACTTTTCGCACCAAAGTACGTTAATCTCTAGGAGACAGAACGCTTGTTCTTCCTGAGCGGTATGACGGCTGCGTGGTCCCATGGTGTTTATACCTGCGTACTATTGTTTGTACAGATGAACGTGGTACCTTGAGCCGTTTGGAAATTGCTCCCAAGGATGAACCAGACTTGTGGAGGTCTACGATGTTTTTTTCTGAGGTCTTGGCTGATTTCTTTTGATTTTCCCATGATGTCAAGCAGAGGCACTGAGTTTGAAGGTAGGCCTTGAAATACATCCACAGGTATACCTCCAATTGACTCAAATGATGTCAATTAGCCTATCAGAAGCTTCTAAAGCCATGGCATCATTTTCTGGAATTTTCCAAGCTGTTTAAAGGCACAGTCAACTTAGTGTATGTAAACTTCTGACCCACTGGAATTGTGATACAGTGAATTATAAGTGAAATAATCTGTCTGTAAACAATTGTTGGAAAAATTACTTGTGTCATGCACAAAGTAGATGTCCTAACCGACTTGCCAAAACTATAGTTTGTTAACAAGAAATTTGTGGAGTGGTTGAAAAACTAGTTTTAATTACTCCAACCTAAGTGTATGTAAACTTCCAACTTCAACTTTACGTATGTCTATAGTCATATCTTTTCAACTAGTTCTTTCGGTCATATTTCTTTTTTTCTTCATAATTTTGTATGATCCTCATAACCTGCAAGAATGTTTAGCCTAGTTTTCCATTTTCCACCCTTTTTCACTCAGTTGTTGACCGAAGTTTATGTGTGACGTTTTGGGCTAGTGTAATCGTCCTCTGTAACTTCCCCTTGTTCCCTTACACATTAGCCTACACACTGTATCAAAGCTTCTCAAATGCTCCTGCTGCAAGACTACAGATGTAATTTCAGTCGCCTGTTGATTGACCCATTGTTTGTAGCCCATGTCTGAAGTCAGTCTTGGGTTTTATTGATTCAATAGGTCAACATTTACATTTGCCCTAGAACCAGTGGACTTGCCTCCGAGGGGCCAGAGTTGTTATGAATAAGCCCCAGTTCCAAATCATGTTTACACAAAAGATGAGTCCAAAGCTCTATCTTCTGATCCCACGGTCATTCATCAGAAAAAAAGAAAGGAAAGAAAATGATTTTGTCTCATCTTTTCTAGGAAATGCAGTTTGCTCCCAGCACAATGACAATGTTTACGTATCCGGGATTTCTAATGGTAAGTTGGTTTCATCAAAAATAATCTGATCTCTCAACTCGTAATGTTGGCAGGAACTACAACTCAGCCCATATTTTTGTCTGCGAAGAACCAAACTGTATATTTGTTGCCCACAGCAGACTTTCAGAATAAAATTTTTGCATGAACAGAACATTGTTAATTTCCTATACTACCGGAACACTAGAAATGGAATACATTGACATATAGCATTGTGTGTCAGTGGTGAGTTACTACTGTGTTTTTAGCCATGAGAGTGGGATAGGCCTACTCTCTTGGCTTGCTGTGCACTCTTCCAATGCACATTAAGAGGAGTTACGGAAGCCTGAAAACGACTTCTGTATTTTTTTTTAAACCTCCTGTTTTTTCGTTGCGATGTGTCAATGTATTTTATACATTTTTCTTAGTGTTTTAACGGAAAACCGATAAAAAAATTATAATAAATGGTGTGTTTAAACGAAAAGAACAATTGTACATTTGTCACATACCCTTAGGCTGGACCAGAAATAATAATAGTGCATGCCTGCGTCACGCACTATTGATAAGAAAATTGTGGCCTACCTTCCTGATTCCATAGTGTCCTTTTTTGTCTTGCCAAAGGTAAAAGCAGTCGGCAGGATCGGATCAGCCCAGTATTGTCCCATGAGGTTGCAGGGTGGGCCCGAGCACATGCACACCAGAGTTCATTTTAAATGTTTTACTCTTTGTGCACGTGTTGCAGGGCTCGAACAATGACTTGATACACATATGTAAGGTGGTACTCAATCAGGGACCCGTTTGGCTTGTGAGCACTACTTTCAAAACTACCAGCCGAAATTATTAAAAACCACTAACATTAAATGCTAATTTGTGTGTGCGCGCGCCTGTCTGTGTCCGTGTGTGTCTCTCTGTCCAGCCTGTGGAGATGTGGCAGAGCAGGTCAGAGCTTCCAGTGGAGTGATAACCAGCCCTGGCTGGCCCTTCCAGTACCCCTCCAGGATCAACTGCAGCTGGAACATCAGGACCAACCCTGGGGAAATCATCACCATCAGGTACAGCTGAACACCATCTCCTCTCCACAATCTATACCTCTATCTCTCCTCCCTCAGTATCTCCCTCACTCAGTCTATACCCTCATCAGCCTGGCTGGCTGCATACACTTCCCACACACTAAAAGGGCCTGATTATTGCAGGGGCTAAAGCCCTGGGGCCCAAACCAGTAGGGTGCCCTTGAGCAGAGATTTTTTAAATGTTTTTTTTAATGTGCAACCACAGAATCCCACTCAATGAGTGTAGAAAGCCTGCTGCCGCTCTCCAAATCATCAGATGGGGGAGGAGGTCGGGGGAGAGTAATTTTTGCAGTTTTAAAGCTAAATACCTGCAATTCTACCCGTTTTGCCATGACATTTTAATGATATCTGAATGAGAGTGATTAACCAGGCCCCTGGGAACGTGCCCTGCGTGCCCAGTCGGTATTCGGCCATCATTTCTACAAGTTTAGATCGCTGGTACGGATGTGAAAAATTGAATTTTTTTCTTAACATTTAAAATCCTTTTTCTATTGGTTTTCCGTTAAAATGATAAGAAAAACCAAAGCCCTGGGGCCTATGATTTGTTAACTTCTCAGGGAGCGGCTCCTGAGGTGACGGTTTTGGAGAGTCTGGCGTGCCCAAAGTAAAATGCCTCCCACTCAGGCCCAGAAAATAGGATATGCACATAATTAGTACTATTGGATAGGAAACACTCTGAAGTTTCTAAGAGTGTTAAAATATTGTCTGTGAGTATAACAGGCGAAAACCCGAGGAATTTCTGTCCTGGAAAAAGTGTTTTTGACACATTGCCTCATTTTGAACCCCTCCCTATTGAAAACAGACATATATGGGAGTAAGATTGCAGTACCTATTGCTTCCACTGGATGTCAACAGTCTCTAGACAGTGTTTGATGATGTTTAGTTGCACTGGATGGTAATAGAAGAAGAATTTTGAACTGGGCATCGGATGTAAACAGAAGAGGATGCGCGTTCATGGGCTCGCGCGCGCTGTGGTTTTTTCCTTTCCTATCGTCCAGTTTATAATCCGGTTGAAATGTTATAGTAAATATACATAAAAGTGTTCCTAAGGATACATTATCAATGATGTTTGATTGTTCTTGGAGAAGTGTATAGGTTGAACGCGTTCTCTTCACGGTTCAATGGGCGAGTGGACGCTGTATTTTATGAACATAATGCGCCAACCAAACAGAGATTTATGGATATAATAGACTTTTTCTAACAAAAGAACCATTGGATGTCTTCGTTGGACACTTGGGAAGCCCTCAGCAGAAGTTCATCAAAAGGTAAGGGATTTGTTTTCGCTGTGAAATGTGTTTTGTGTGAACCGCGATGGTTTATGAATTCATGCTAATGGAAAAATATTGGAGGTGCTACCCTCAAACAATCAAATGTTGTGCTTTCGCCGTAAAGCCTTTTTGAAATCTGACAACGCTGTGATATTGCCAAGAAGCAGAGCTTTTGATGACTATTCAACACTTGTATATTGATGAATGTTTAATAATTCAACTTTTGGATTTTGAATTTGGCGCCTTACATTTCACCGGGTAGTGCTCCCTAAGTAGTTAATCCGTCCCTGTCTGCTAGCTTCTCCTCAGCGTACTAGCTCAGCTGAAACAGTTAGGGCTTGGATTTGCTGTACTGTAGGCTGTAGGCCTAGGTGCTGCTGTGTAATGCTCTGATGAAGGTCTGTTTAGACTGAGTGCTTTTCTCATGAAATGTCAGTGTGCAGAGATATCTTTCCTCAGGTGCTGTATACGGCACATCACAATGCCCTCTCTCCCACTCATTGCTTGTTTTATACGATTTATATGTCCTCGGTCTGTCTGTTGAATTTATGTGTTTTTTATTCATTTTGATCATGCGATTCAGATGGGCTCTCAATGTGCTTGTAGTTTGTTCACGTAGCATCAGCTCAAGTATTGTATTTTCCAGAGCGCTGAATGGAACCTGCCTTTAATTTTTTCCAGTGCTGTGTCCATGTTTACCAGCACAGAAATAGACCTCCTGTGTTTCAGTGTTGTTTTTTATACAGGATGTGATTTAGTGGCATGAACAAACCAAAAATGCAATCTATCAATGACCATAAATGGGCAACAGAGCTTGCATGCAAACAACACTTGATAAATTCACTACATTTGTGAATGTGTTAGTAATAGGTTAGTAGCAAGTGTTTATACTCAAGTGGTGGTTATGCACATTAATAATATGTTATTCTCATGCTTTATTTTATTATGTTTATTTAACCTTTATTTAACTAGGCAAGTCAGTTAAGAACAAATTCTTATTTACAATGACAGCCTAGGAACAGTGGGTTAACCTGTTCAGGGGCAGAACGACAGATTTTTACCTTGTCAGCTCGGGGATTCGATCTACCCTTTCAGTTACTGGCCCAACGCTCTAACCACTAGGCTACCGGCCTCCCCTAATGTTTAAGTAAGTTGTGGTTATACACAAGTAATACGTGGTTATACTCAAGATGTATTTTTAAGTAAAAGTAGTTGAGTTATTGGCTATGTCATTGATTTAACTGTTTTCAGTGAGTCTCATCCAATGTACTGTATCCCTGGAGGAAAGTCACTGTCTTACCAGTGATCATCTTTATTGTTGGGAAACTTCTTTCCACTGTTTGCTTTATTACAGTATCTACCCTATGAAAGACGCTCATATCGGTGACATCCAGTTTACAGACTTCGACTAGCAATTAATGTGATGTGTAGTTTTCTTACCTACTTCAGTTGAATGTACTTCTTGTAATTCACTCTGGATAAGAGTGTCCAAAATCTTGTTTGGGATATTACAAGAAGTTACTGCAAACAACAAACACAGTTTTTTTCTCTCGAACGTCAATGCATGTACCATAAAACAGAAGAATATGTACTGAAAAACGAACAGTGGTGCTGTTTCCCCAAATGCGTATTCAACCTGTAACTTACTAAAATGTCAAATGTACAGTACATTAATCATTTTTACTGTCGGGAAACCTGTTTTACCCCTTTGCCATTTCTCCCTCCAGCTTCCAGGACTTTGAGATCCAGAACTCTCACCGTTGCGGGCTGGACTGGGTTTCCATCGGCACCTACAAGAACCTGGATGGCTACCGGGCATGTGGCTCGTCCATCCCAGCCCCCTACATTTCTTCCCAGGACCACGTGTGGATCAAGTTCCACTCGGACGACGACATGACCGGCAAGGGCTTCAGGCTGTCTTATATAACAGGTAGCACCGCTCGCAGAGTCATGCTATTGACCAAATAATTTAATTAGTCATGTATTTGTCCCACTTGTGAGACATGCACACTTTAACTGCAAGAAAATGGACATTTGTATCCTATCTAGCTCGGAGGAGAGAATGATGACGGGTCGGGTTGTAAATGGCTTACAGCTTTCACACTGGCCTCTATTCTCGAACGCTGAGGCCTCTGGAAAAACTGAAAATCAATAATTTGCTCGCCTGGCACTTGAAGCAGCCTTTAGTTTTTTGTCCTCTCTCTCGCTATGCCTTTTTCTCTCTGACTCCAAGCATTGGCTTTTCAAATGTGACAGAGGCTCAGAGGCTCATGGACTGTGAACGTCTATAAATGACTATCAGGCACTGCTTATATAATGTTGATGGTGCACAGCTTGATCAATAGGCATTAGCATTGTACATAATTAAACTAAATGATCCCACATTATTTTCCCTCGATTGTCACCTAATGGTAAAATATTTGTAAGTGGTCACACAGTGCATTAAATGGCGGTATTTCCTAATATTCTCAATATCAGGAAAATCGGCGATGATCAGCTGTGACTCGGATCAGTTCCACTGCTCCAACGGGAAGTGCATCCCGGAGTCGTGGAAGTGCAACACCATGGACGAGTGTGGTGACAACTCTGACGAGGAGCTGTGCGTCCAGCCCAACCCATCCACAGCCTTCTCCTTCCAGCCCTGTGCCTTCAGCCAGGTAGAGATTACTGACTTTGTGTAGTCTAGGTCAAGGGGATTGTGTATTTGTATTTATTTTATTTTTTATTTAACCTTTAACTAGGCAAGTCAGTTAAGAACAAATTCTTATTGACAATGACGGCGTACCAAAAGGCAAAAGGCCTCCTGCGGGGACGGGGGCCTGGGATTAAAAATAAATACAATATAAATATAGGACAACCCACATCACAACAAGAGAGACAATACAACACTACATAAAGAGAGACCTAAGACTACAACATAGCAAGGCAGAAACTCATGACAACACAGCATGGTAGCAACACAACATGGTAGCAGCAAAAAACATGGTACAAACATTGTTGGGCACAGACAGCAGCACAAAGGGCAAGAAGGTAGAGACAACAATACATCACACAAAGCAGCCACAACTGTCAGTTAGAGTGTCCATTATTGAGTCTTTGAATGAAGAGATTGAGATAAAACTGTCCAGTTTGAGTGTTTGTTGCAGCTTGTTCCAGTCGCTAGCTGCAGGGAACTGAAAAGAGGAGCGAACCCAGGGATGTGTGTGCTTTGGTGACCTTTAACAGAATGTGGCTGGCAGAACGGGTGTTGTATGTGGGTCTTTATAAATAAGCATCAACCAGTGGGTCTTGCGACGGGTATACAGAGATGACCACTTCACAGAGGAGTATAGAGTGCAGTGATGTGTCCTATAAGGAGCATTGGTGGCAAATCTGATGGCCGAATGGTAAAGAACGTCTAGCCGCTCGAGAGCACCCTTACCTGCTGATCTATAAATAATGTCTCCGTAATCTAGCATGGGTAGGATGGTCATCTGAACCAGGGTTAGGTTGGCAGCTGAGGTGAAAGAGGAGCGATTACGATAGAGGAAACCAAGTCTAGATTTAACTTTAGCCTGCAGTTTGATATGTGCTGAGAGAAGGACAGTGCACCGTCTAGCCATACTCCCAAGTACTTGCAAGCTCTAAACCGTCGGCGGTAGTAATCACACCTGTAGGAAGGGGCATTCTTCTTACCAAACCACATTACCTTTGTTTTGGATATATTGTATGTATTTTCCAATTTAATTGAATATAAAGTGCCTTTGGGGTGTTAAATGAACAGACAATCTTGCACAAGCTGTCTGTTCTTTTGCCCACCTGATAAAAACAAGTACCACAATGGAAATACGTTTGTAGACTTATTTGTGTTTTTAATCCTTTACGATTTTTGTTGTAAGTATTGTTGTACTCCGATGGCCGAGGCAACTAATATATGTTTTAAATTTGTCAAATAAAATTCCCTTATTAATTCAGTTTCCCTGCCTGTCCCGCTACACCCGTGTCTACACTTGCCTGCCCGAGTCACTCAAATGTGACGGCAGCATCGACTGCCAGGACCTTGGTGACGAGATTGACTGCGACGTGCCGACATGCGGCGACTGGCTGCGGAACTTCTACGGCACCTTCAGCTCGCCCAACTACCCTGACTTCTACCCACCAGGCAGCAACTGTACCTGGCTCATCGACACGGGCGACCACCGCAAGGTTGGTACTCTGATTCTTTTGCATGTCTGAGAATGAGGACTGACCAAAATGGATGTGGCCAGGACTGTTAATTTTATTTTGTTTGTGTATTGTTGTACTGTATTCACATGGCTGAGACAACTATGGGTTTGTCTAAAATGATATCCTATCCTTATATTTCCCTATACATATATTTCCACGCCACGCTGCTCGCTCACGCCACGCTGCTCATTGGTAAGCGAATGTTCCTGCTTACCTGTCTTTCCTTAACTTGTTGACTGGTGTTTTGGCTCAATGCCCTGCGAATTTATTGCTTGCTTCTACAGCACCAACTTGCGAGTTGGACATCTCCCGCCATAATCCAGGTAGAATCAGGAATTGCCCAGGGTAGCTGTTTAGGCCCCTTGCTTTTTAAAATGTTTACTAACGACATGCCACTGGCTTTGTGTAAAGCCAGAGTGTCTATGTATGCGGATGACTCAACATTATACATGTCAGCTACTACAGCGACTGACTCAAAGTGGAGGAGAGATTGACTTCAAGACTACTTGTATTTATGAGAGGTATTGACATGTTGAAGGCGCCGAGCTGTCTGTTTAAACTACTGGCACACAGCTCGGACACCCATGTATTCCCCGCAAGACATGCCACAAGAGGTCTCTTCACAGTCCCCAAGTCCAGAACAGACTATTGGAGGCGCACAGTACTACATAGAGCCATGACTACATGGAACTCTATTCCACATCAAGTAACTGATGCAAGCAGTAAAATTAGATAAAAAAATGCATACACATGCATACACACAATAACATACGCGCTATACATACACATGGATTTAGTCCTGTGGTGGAGTAGGGGCCTGAGGGCATACAGTGGGTTGTGAAATCTGAATGTGTTGTAATATTAAAAAAATTGTATAAACTGCCTTAATTTTGCGGGACCCCAGGAAGAGTAGCTGCTGCCTTAGCAGAACAGTATATACACATGTACACACATGGATTTTGTTGTGTATATATGTGGTAGTGGACTAGGAGCCTGAGGGCACACACTTAGTGTTTTGTGAAATCTGTTATGAATGTATTGTAATATTTAAAAAATGGTATAAACTGCCTTAATTTTGCTGGACCCCAGGAAGAGTAGCTGATGCCTTGGCAGCAGCTAATGGGGATCCATAATAAATACAAATATCAAGCAAGCTATTGTTTTGCTACATGTGCTCATAAGTATAGGGGTATTGTCAGTAGTAATCTTGTGCACATTTACCTAAGTTCTACTATTAGCATGTTGTTAATGGCACCGGAGGGGATGGCTGCGGTTTTTACGGGCTCCTAACCAACTGTGCTATTTTGTGTTTTTTCGCATTGTTTGTAACTTATTTTGTACATAATGTTGCTGCTACTGTCTCTTATGACCGAAAATAACTTCTGGATATCAGAACAGAGATTACTGGACAAAGATTTTTTTATTTAGTGAGTCTGACACGAAGGATATACTGCTTCTACGAGACCAGGCCCAAATCCCTGTCATTTGCGTGAAGAAAAGACGGAAATCAGGGTGCCTTGTGAGAATTCGTTGACAAATTCTATTGGCCAACGTGCAATCACAGGAGAATAAACTTGATAATCTCAGTTCGAGACTATCCTATCAATGGGACATTAAAAACTGTAATATCTTATGTTTCACCGAGTCGTGAAATGCATTGTTGGTTAAGGGCTTGTAAGTAAGCATTTCATGGTAAGGTTGTGTTCAGCGCATGTGACAAATAAAATGTGATTTGATTTTAGCTCTGCAACTTTGAATCCAATCAGGAAGCCTATTGTGGCTAAGCTCTTCAAGTTTGTGTCACCATGGATACTCCTGCTGTTTTCAAATCTCGCAGAGGGCTTGGACTGTTACATATAAATGTGCTAAGCCTGATATCTAAACTGGACTTTCTGGATGCCTGGGTGCATGACAGCCCAGATGTACTGGTTATCTCAGAGACCTGGCTGAATAATTTGATGGATAAGAACATTACCATTGCGGACTACAACATTTTCAAATGTGATAGACAAAAAAAGGGGCAGGGGGTTGCTATTTATGTAAGATCTTTTTTAATGGCATCATGCTCTCTTAACATCTCTGTCCCCGAAATGTGTGAGCTGTTGGTTATAAAAGTGTCCATAAGCTAAAATATGCATGTTTATTGATGCTGTCCCTCGCCCCCCAGCCACTGTTGGTATTGTTTCTGATTATTTAAAACTCTTTTTGGTAACTGAACTGGCGTGTTAGATCTACATCTTGATTGGCTTACACATGCCTCAGATCAGTTTAAGAATATCTGTCTTGAGTTCAACTTGACTCGGCTGATAATGAAACCCACACAGTGTATACAGACCCTTTCCTTTTTTGACATTTTGTTATGTTACAGCCTTGTTCTAAAATGGGTTAAATAAAAAACATTTCCTCATCTACACACACTACCCCATAATGACAAAGCGAAAACAGGTTTTTAGAAATGTTATCAAATGTATTAAAAATAAAAAAAAACGATACCTTTATGTAAGTATTCAGACCCTTTGCTATGAGACTTGAGATTGAGTTCAGGTGCTTCTTGTTTCCATTGATCATTTTTGAGATGTTTCTACAACTTGATTGGAGTCCGCCTGTGGTACATTTAAATTGATTGGACATGATTTGGAAATGCACACACCTGTTTATATAAGGTCCCACAGTTGAGCAAAAACCAAGCCATGAGATCGAAGGAATTGTTCGTAGATCTCAGAGACAAGTTCGTGTCGAGGCACAGATCTTGGGAAGGGTACCAAAACATTTCTGCAGCATTCAAGGTCCCCAAGAACACAGTAGCCTCCATTCTTAAATGAAAGAAGTTTGGAGCCACCATTGCTCTTCCTAGAGCTGGCCATCTCTGCAGCACTCCACCACTCAGGCCTTTATGGTAGAGTGGCCAGACGGAAGCCACTCCTCAGTAAAAGGCACATGACAGCCCGCTTGGAGTTTGCCAAAAGGCACCTAAAGACTCTTAGACTATGAGAAACAAGATTCTCTGGTCTGATGAAACCAAGATTGAACTCTTTGGCCTGAATGCCAAGCGTCCTGTCTGGAGGAAACTGTTACCTCGAAATGACACAACGACAAGGTTCCAGTTTAACAAAGTTTACTATACCGTATGAACACACTACAAGGTAGCCATTCCACTCTAGGCTAGGTCCATCAACTACAAGACTTCACGTGCAGGCGCACTCTTGACTGAGTGATAGCCCCGTAATAACAGAAATATAGGGATACTTAAAACATGAACTTAACAATCTCCCACTTTTCTTTAAAAACAAATAAAACAACAACATAATTAAATATCCAAGTATTATTCAAGTTCCCCATTACAAATGGGTTGTGTGACAAGGTTTTTATTTATATTACTCAAGCTGCCACTTTCCATTACTGAGAGCCTGTAGGAGCACAAGACCGGATGCTCCTTTTTTAGTCAGACAGTCAGCAAGCTGTTCCTTTGGTCAACTACAGAATCCGCTGGATTCTCTGAGCTTGAATAAGTTCCTTGATGAAGTCTTTTCTCTGTGACAGACTTGGTTGACTTGACAGCATCAACTGAGTAGTTGTCAGTGACAGTGATGCACCCTGACAATTGAGCCTCCGTGCCTCACAAATATCACCACACCATCTTGGCCAATGACTCCTCCCGGTCCTTTCCACTCTTGACAGTCAACTCGTTTGTAGTACACTTTGTTTCCAGTTTCGTACTTCTCATCGGTTGGTCGTAGCTGTTTACGCAGAGCCCTGCGAATTCTCTCTGAGCACTCTGCTTCAGTGAACACTTTTCTTGCTGCATGTATTGCTGAAAGGTGCTTTCCCATCCATGCACTCACACTGGTCCCTTCTAGTGCTGGTGGCTTGTCAACCAGTACAGAGGGAAGATTAGGGTTCTGACCGAACACTAGTTGGTATGGGCTGTAGCCATGAACATTGTGCATTGAGTTTTTTGCCATCAAAGCCCAATCTAGGGCTGTTTTCCAGTCACATCCATTATCTTGCTTCACTTTCAGCATGATCTCTGTGAGTGTTTGATTGTGTCTCTCCATAAGTCCATTGCTCCATGGACTGTATGCAGCAGTTGTCTTTACCTCCATGTTGAATTTCTCTGCCATTTCTCTTATTTCATTATTATTGAATTCTCCTCCATTGTCACTGTACGATTCCTGGGGAGGGCCATGCACACTTATCCAGGAATGAATGAAGTGCTTGACAATTTCACTGGGTTTCTTTGTATTCACAATGCTTCCAGCACTGAAGCGTGTGAAGTGGTTGATTATGTGAAGGTATCACACACTTGGTCCTAGCTCATGTAGATCTACAGCCACTGTTTCATTGTACTTGAAAGCTAGTGACAAACCAACAGCTGGTTTGGGCTTAGGTTTACTGTTCTCTGTGACTGTCAGAATCTCCATGTGCTCTGTGTCCATCAGAATCTCATTTTTACATGGATTCTGTGTGATGTCTCGGTCTAAAATGTTTACACAATAGTGGCCCAAGGTGGTAAGTTCAAGAGTCACTGGTTGTTTAAACATCACTGCCTTGTCATTTTTTATGTCCCCTGCCTTTTTGAGGGAAGCTTTGCTTAATAGTAAAGGGATATCTGCAGGGACCACCTCTGTTTCAATGTGACACTTAGTCTGATCAATTTTTGCTGGTATCTTAACTCCCTTGGTAGAATGGACAATTCTCCCATCTCCAAATCTGTTGCTTGGTGTGTCAATCATATTTTGTACTTTCATATTTAGTTCACTGACATAGCTATCAAGCCATTTTGCACCACACACTGTCCGTGTACCTGCAGTATCAATCACAGCAGATCCTAAGGATTCAACTTTAAAGATCTCAGTATCAGATTCGTTTGAAAACAGTGTAATGTTACACTGCTCTATCTCTGTGTTTACATTTTCCTCTGTTAGTTTAACTTGTTCATTTTTATGAGGACAGTCTTTAACCCAATGGTAAGTGCTTTGACAAAGCACATTTTGATCTCCTTCCATATTTGTCAAGTTTATTTGTGCCGGGCAATGGCGCCTTGAGAACGTGACTTGTTGGCGCCTTTTCTCTGCTGCTCTGTGTAATATGCTCCGTCACTCACTTGCATTCCATCTGTTATTGGCGCGACAGACATCTTTTCACCCAAAAAATATTTTTAGTGCCGACTTCATTGATGCAAAAGTCAGCACAGTACAAGCAGTCAAAGCCAACTGTTTCTCCCTACCATCTAGACAGGCAGGCAGTATCTAGCAACTTGAAAGCTAACACTGCATCCGGGAGAACCATGTCATACTTGAGCATCCTATTGTACCTTTGTTCGAAATCAATGATGTAGTCCGTCATTGCAACCGAAATATCTCTCGTAACACTGTCAAAGTCTGAATATGCCTCGTAGGCACGGTCTTTCTCTTCTTTAACCTCTCAGGGATCACTGGGGCGCTAGCGCCCCACTCCCGACACTACCCGGTGAAATGTGAGGCGCCAAATTCAAAATCCAAAAGTTGAATTATTAAACATCCACCAATATACAAGTGTTCCATACTCATCAAAAGCTCTGTTTCTTGGCAATATCACAGCGTTGTCAGATTTCAAAAAGGCTTTACGGCGAAAGCACCACATTTGATTGTTTGAGGGTAGCACCTCATACTTTTCCCATAGCCATGAATTCATTAGCCAGCGTGGCACACACATAACACATTTCACAGCAAAAACAAATCAATTACCTGTTGAAGAACTTCTGCTGAGGTCTTCCTAAGTGTCCAACGAAGACAATCCATGGTTCTTTTGTTAGAAAAAGTCATGTATTTTATCCATAAATCTCCATTTGGTTCGCGCGTTATAATCAGAAACTACAGCGTCCACACCTCCATTGAAACGTGACTAGAACTCGTTCAACTTATACCTATAAACTTGTCCAAGAACAATCAAACATCATTTTAAATGTATCCTTAGGAACACTTTTATGTATATTTACTAAAATAAATCAACCGGAATATAAACTGAGCTCTAAAGATGGTAAAAAACACAGAGCGTGCTTGGCGAGAGCGCGCGCCCAGTCCTATAGAGTTCCAAAGAGACACTTCCTTATTCCCTCTTCTCTGCTCTAAAGCATCTATACAGAATCAAATCACTTTCTCGAGACTGTTGACATCCAGAGGAAGCGATAGGTACTGCATTCATATGCCCTTATATGGGCATTTTCATGAGGGAGGGGTTCCAAATGAGGCACTCTGTGTAAACCACTTTCTCCAGGACAGAAATTCCTCGGGGTTTCGCCTGCCATATCCGTTCTGTTTTACTCACATGGTTAACAGTTTTGGAAAATTCAGAGTGTTTCCTATCCAATGGTACCAAATATGTGCATATCCTATTTTCTGGGCCTGAATGGGAGGCATTTTACTTTGGGCACGCCAGGCTCTCCAAAACGGTCACCTCATGAGCCGATCCCTAACAAGTTAAGAAACACAGAATCCAGTGCTCTAATCAAAGTTCCCATACTGTCATCCTTGTTCAAATCCTCAACGGATATATCCAGTGCTGTATCTTTCGCTCTTCCCTCGAGCGATAATACCACCGCAAGTGCTTTCGCGTCCAGATTAGTAACACGTGTCCAGATTCAAAATTTTTCCAACTTTCGTACGACCTCTTCTCGTTGAAGCGAGGTGGCTCATTGTAGTTATTAACCATCCTCTGCTACCAATGTTAACTCAATGACACAACGACAAGGTTCCAGTTTAACAAAGTTTACTATACCGTATGAACACACTACAAGGTAGCCATTCCACTCTAGGCTAGGTCCATCAACTACAGGACTTCACGCGCAGGCGCACTCTTGACTGAGTGATAGCCCCATAATAACAGAAATATAGGGATACTTTAAAACATGAAGTTAACAGAAACCTGGCACCATCCCTCCGGTAAAGCATGGTGGTTGCAGCATCATGCTGTGGGGATGTTTTTCAGCGGCTCATCTCTAGGTGTCTTCCTAGGTTCCTGCCTTTCTAGGGAGTTTTTCCTAGCCGCCGTGCTTCTACATCTGAATTGCTTGCTGTTTGGGGTTTTAGGCTGGGTTTCTGTATAGCATCTGCTGATGTAAAAAGGGCATTATAAATACATTTCATTTACAACACAATTTGAGAGAGATGAGCATTTTGTGCGTATGGAACATTTCTGGGATGTTTTATTTCAGCTCATGAAACATGGGACCAACACTTTACATGTTGCGTTTTATATTTTTGTTCAGTATATTTAGGCAATTGAGAAATCGGTGCACTGCCGCGTTTAAACAATTGGGGCTCCTGAGGGGCGCAGCGGTCAAAGGCACTGTATCTCCGTGCTAGAGGCGTCACTACAGACCCTGGTTCAATTCCAGGCTGTATCACAACCGGCCGTGATTGGGTGTCCCGTAGGGCAGCAACAATTGGCCCAGCGTCGTCTGGGTTAGGGTTTGGCCCCTGTAGGTCGTCATTGTAAATAAGAATTTGTTCTTAACCGACTTGCCTAGTTAAATAAAAATGAACAGGCCAAATCAAACTACTTCCTTAGCGCTATGACAGACTGTTAGTGACCCCTCTAAATTCTGGAAAACCGTTAATTCACTGAATCGTGGTAATTCCTCTACTTCCCTGCCTAAGCAAATTTTGCATCATACTGAAAAAGTAAAAAAAAAATGTTATGCTTTTAATCAGCATGTTATCTCAGATGGTTTCATATTTGAAAGAAATGGTGGTCATTCTCGTCTTAACTACTTAGGGAGCAGTGGGGCGCTACCCGGTGAAATGTAAGGCGCCAAATTCAAAATCCAAAAGTTGAATTATTAAACATTCATCAATATACAAGTTTTGCATAGTCATCAAAAGCTCTGATTCTTGGCAATATCACAGCGGTCAGATTTCAAAAAGGCTTTATGGCGAAAGCACAACATTTGATTGTTTGAGGATAGCCCCTCTCATATTTTATGCATTAGCATAAATCCATAACCAACGCGGGTCTCACAAAACGCATAAAATCGCTAATATAAAATCGCTTACCTTTTGATGAACATCTGCTGAGGGCTTCCCAAGTGTCCAACGAAGACAATCCATGCTTATTTTGTTAGAAAAAGTCATTTATTATATCCATAAATCTCCGTTTGGTTGGCGCGTTATGTTCATAAAATCCACCGTCGAATCGCTCATAGAACCGTGAAGAGAACGCGTTCAAATTATACCTATCATATTTATCCAAACAAATCAAACATAATTTTTAATGTTTCCTTAGGCATCATTTTATGTATATTTACTAGAATATTTCAACCGGATTGTAGCCTGACTGATAAGAAAGGAAAATAAAGTGAGGCGCGCTCTCGTTCTCGTGACCGAAAAAAGTATTTCTCATTTCCACTTCCTTCAGTAAATCTTCTTCTATACGATTCCCTTTAGCCCTATTGTTTTGAAACCTTGTCTAAAGACTGTTGACATCCTGTGGAAGCCATAGGTACTGCAGTCTCAGTCCTACATAACAGAGAAATGAATAGCCACAATGGAGAAAAAGGTCATTTACAAAGAAAAACTGCAAATCCGTATGGATTTTCCTTGGGTTTTCACCTGCTATATCACTTCTGTTATACTCACATACATTATTTTAACACTTTTAGAAACTTCAGTGTTTCCTATCCAATAGTACTAATTATGTGCATATCCTATTTTCTGGGCCTGAATGGCAGGCATTTTACTTTGGGCACGCCAGACTCTCCAAAACCGTCTCCTCGGCAGCCGCTCCCTAAGAAGTTAACCAGTCAGTGACTGTTCTTCTCATGTACAGACTCAATGGATGATCAGTCAACCTCACGTGACTTGGGAAATGGCAGGGTTTTTCTTTTTAGCAGCTCACAGAAACAGACGTTCTTGCTACCTTATTAGCTATTGACACCAAGCAGTCATTAGGGGCTGACAATTTGGACCGGTCTTTGCTTAATTAGGCAGTGCCCCTCATTGCTGGCTCAGTAACACACATTTTTTATTTAACTTTTGGAATATTTCATGATACTAAAGTGTGGAAAAGCAGCTTTGGTGCTACCACTCCATAAGGGTGGGGATAGTAGTGATCTTGATAATTATCATCCAATTTCCAGGCTCCCTTGTCTTACGATAGTACTAGAATCATTCATTGGTCAACAAACAGCAATGTTATGTTCTATCTGTAAATGGTATTCTTAATGTCAATCAATCCAAATTCAGACCTAAACATAGCACCACTATACCTACCAGGCTTGTTGTAAATTTATACTGCAAATGCCTTTGATGATAAAAAAAAAAAATTGTGCTGCCATGTTTGTAGACTTGTCAAAAGCTTTTGATGCTGTATTTATTTATTTTCCGATCCTCACTCGACCAGCAACACGTGCCAGTATTGTGGAAAAACTCTAATTATACCAATTCCTAAAGCATCTAATCCCTCTGTGCTGAATGACTACCGCCCTGTTGCCTTGACATCCTTAGTAAGGAAATGTCTTGAGAAAATTGTGAAAACTCATATTCTCAGTGTCACCCAGAAGCTTCTCGACCCATTTCAGTTTTCCTATCAGCCTAGCAGAGGAGTTGATGATGCCATTCTTACCCTCCTTAACATGGTCTATAGACATCTAGAGGGTGCCAAATCCCATGTCAGGGTTCTGTTTGTTGAATTTTCTTCTGCCTTCAACACAATCCAGCCTTACATTCTGGCACAGAGACTCATTCGGGACTTCTCCTTAGATGGGGGTCTGGTTTTGTGGCTGTTGGACTTCCTGAGCCAACGCTCACAGCGAGTCAAAATAGGTCCCCACGTGTCGGACATACGTAATACCAACACAGGCTCTCCTCAGGGATGTGTTTTGTCCCCACTCCTGTACATATTGTACACTAATAGTTGTACTAGTTCCCATCCTGACAGACACCTCGTTAAGTTTGCTGATGACACTGCCTTGATCCGCCTGTTGCATGATGACAAGGAACATCATGGCCCGGTCCTAGATGACTTGTAGAGTGGTGTGAGGAATCAATACCAACAAGACCAAAAAGATGTACATAGACTTCAGGAAGCGTACAACACCTACAGTGAGGGAAAAAAGTATTTGATCCCTTGCTGATTTTGTACGTTTGCCCACTGACAAATAAATGGTCAGTCTATAATTTTAATGGTAGGTTTATTTGAACAGTGAGAGACAGAATAACAACAAAAAAATCCAGAAAAACGCATGTGAAAAATGTTATAAATGGAATTGCATTTTAATGAGGGAAATAAGTATTTGACCCCACATGCGTTTTTCTGGAGTTTTTTGTTGTTATTCTGTATCTCACTGTTCAAATAAACCTAACATTAAAATTATAGACTGATCATTTCTTTGTCAGTGGGCAAACGTACAAAATCAGGGGATCAAATACTTTTTTCCCTCACTGTACCTCTGCAACATCTATCAGAGGTCAGAATATAGAGATTGTAGAGGAATACAAATATCTGGATGGCCTTTTGGACAATAAGCTTCAGTGGAGTAAATGTTTTGTTTGTTTTTGTTTCTAAATTTTTGAAATATATATAATTTATTTTTTTTATTTTTTTTATTGGTATGTAACTGTTATGAAAGTTGTATTGTCAATTTTGTTTTGTATTTAAACACCACTTTAAATGTGTACATGACACTGCAACAAAATGTCCCCTTGGGGACAATAAAGTCAGTAAGTAAGTAGACCATGCCCCAAGGTCCGATACTCAGCCCACTACAGTTTACAATATATTTAAATAACATTGGTAATGCTGTAAAATAAGTAATATTCATTTGTATGGAGATGCCTCATGGGTTGGCCAAGCCTTCTCACTTTTGGATTAACAAAAAGTGCAAAACAAAATGCATGCTTTGTTCTAGGTCCCATAACCCAGATTTTAAATTAATTTGTAATGACAAGTTTGAACAGTTGAGTGAGTTCCTTCCTACAAATATATTGGTATCTGGCTTGATGACAAACTGTAATTTAAAAAAAAACATGTCACTAAGCTGGTGAAGAAGTTTGTTTCTATAACAGAAACAAAGCAAGACTGACTTTAGTTAATAGGAAGGAGATTGTATAGGCCACGTATGTCTATTTTAGATTTTGGGGGATATTATCTAGTATATGCATGCAGCAGCATCTACACTTAAACCACTAGATGCTGTTTTCCATTGTGCCCTTAGGTTTATTACTGGTGATGGTTATAGAACTCACCTTTTGCGTTTCATATCAAAAAGTGTGTTGGCCTCTGTATGTAAGGAGAGAGCTGCATTTTCTTGTTTATCTACAAAGCAGAAACTTCCTATATCATTAATTTAATGACTTACTTACAAATGACCAAACCCGGTCTCTGGCTTAGATAACACTGGAGGCCCCTTCGGTCTCTTCTAGTTTTTTTGCACCCTTTATATGGAACAACTTACAGATCTCTCTGAAATTAATGGTCTGGTCCCTTTTATGTTTTTCTTAATGTTTTAAAATGTTGTATGTGTTTGATGTTTTTATGCAGGGCTCCTCTGTAAAATAGACCCTAGACTCCGTATGACTTCCCTGTCAAAATATAGGTGAAAAATCTAATTCTATTGGTCACGTACACATATTTAGCAGATATTATTGTGGGTGTAGCGAAATGCTTGTGTTCCTAGCTCCAACAGTGCAGTAGTATCTAACAATTAACAAAAATACACGTCTAAAAGTAAAAGAATGGAATTAAGATGGGATGGCGTGTCGCTGGTGGAAATCTGATTGGCTCAAACCCATTAAGGAGGAAAGAAATTCCACAAATGAACTTTTAGCAATGCACACCTGTTTTTGACACGGGCTCACCAGACACAGACTATGTATTTACATTTTTTAAATCTTCTTTAATGGATTGATTCCAGGTGATCCTGCGTTTCATGGACTTCAAGCTGGACGGGACGGGCTACGGGGACTATGTCAAGGTGTATGACGGCTTGGAGGAGAACCCTCGCCTCCTACTTCGCGTCCTCACCGCCTTCGACTCCCGTGCCCCCGTTGCCGTGGTCTCGTCCTCGGGCCAGCTGCGCGTTCACTTCTATGCTGACAAGATCAATGCGGCAAGGGGCTTCAACGTCACCTACCAGGTAGGCATGAGTTAAACCAACATTTTCTCTGATTCGATTAGTTTCTATTGGTTTGGTTGCTAGGGCCGATTTAATTAATTAATCCAATAGTACTTGCATCGTTGCACACTAGCTTCTTAATTATTGCAGGGGGAGAGAAACTACACAGTAAAAAAATATATATCTATATATTGTTAGGTTCTTATTTTTCAGAGTAAATAACTCACGGACACTAAAGAAGCTTTAACCAAGTTTAATTCTTCCCAAAGGTTCTGTACAGCTGTAATTCAGACCACCCAACATTTCTCCCATCACAGATATATATATCCCACTTAAGACAATCCTCCTTCTCTCCAATCCTTACATCTTATGGTTCTCCAGGAAGAGGGTAACAAGATACTAAACCCTTATTACTCCCTTCATGGGATCTGACCTCCCCTCCTGACCTCAACCCCTCCTTCACCAAATGTCCATCTGTCTCCCCTATAGCAACACGTTGCTCTCCTCCCGTCCACCCAACACATTCCAAAGCCATCTGTTCTTTCTACAGAGAACCATTAACTTCTGACATAAAACCCAGTCTCTGTCACTCCTTATATTATATGCTTCTTCTCTATCATTTATTTAATATCTCAATGTTCTGTCACTCCTTATATTATATGCTTCTTCTCTATCATTTATTTAATATCTCAATGTTCAAAATGTCGAATCCAACTCGATAGATAGATAGATAGATAGATAGATAGATAGATTATATATCTATCTATCTATCTATCTATCTATCTATCTATCTATCTATCTATCTATCTATCTATATACATACACAGTAATCAAATTGTATTTGTCACATGCGCCGAATACAACAGGTGTAGACCTTACAGTGAAATGCTTACTTACAAGCCCTTAACCAACAATGCAGTTTTAATAAAAATACGTTAAGTAAAAAATAACATAATTAAAGAGCAGCAGTAAAATAACAGTAGCGAGGCTATATACAGGGGTACCAGTACAGAGTCAATGTGCGGGGGCACAGGTTAGTCGAGGTAATATGTACATGTAGGTAGAGTTAAAGTGACTATGCATAGATAGAGTAGCAGCAGCAGTAAAGAGGGGGGATGATGCAAATAGTCTGGGTAGCCATTTGATTAGCTGTTCAGGAGTCTTATGGCTTGGGGGTAGAAGCTGTTGAGAAGCCTTTTGAACCTTGACTTGGCTCTCCGGTACCGCTTGCTGTGCAGTAGCAGAAGGAACAGTCTATGACTAGGCTGGAGTCTTAAACAATATTCAGGGCCTTCCTCTGACACCGCCTGGTATAGAGGTCCTGGATGGCTGGAAACTTGAACCAGGTGATGTACTGGGCCGTACGCACTACCCTCTGTAGTGCCTTGCGGTCAGAGGCCGAGCAGTTGCCATACCAGGCAGTGATGCAACCAGTCAGGATGCTCTCGATGGTGCAGCCATAGAACTTTTTTAGGATCTGAGGACCCATGCCAAATCTTTTCAGTCTCCTGAGGGGGAATAGGCTTTGTCGCTCCCTTTTCACGACTGTCTTAGTGTGTTTTTGGACCATGATAGTTTGTTGGTGATGTGGACACCAAGGAACTTGAAGCTCTCAACCTGCTCCACTACAGCCCTGTCGATGAGAATGGGGGCGTGCTCTGTCCTCCTTTTCCTGTAGTCCACAATCATCTCCTTTGTCTTGATCACGTTGAGGGAGAGGTTGTCCTGGCACCACACGGCCAGGTCTCTTACCTCCTCCCTATAGGCTGTCTCATCGTTGTTGGTGATCAGGCCTACCACTGTTGTGTCGTCGGTAAACTTAATAATGGTGTTGTAGTCGTGCCTGGCCATGCAGTCATGAGTGAACAGGGAGTACAGGAGGTGACTGAGCACGCACCCCTGAGGGGCCTCCGTGTTGAGGATCAGCGTGGCGGATGTGTTGTTACCTACCCTTACCACCTGGGGGCGGCCCGTCAGGAAGTCCAGGATCCAGTTGCAGAGGGAGGTGTTTAGTCCCAGGGTCCTTAGCTTAAAACCAAATAAGGAGCTGTGGGAGGGGGAAAAAACTGGTGAAACGGTTTGAGGGCACTATTGTGTTGAACGCTGAGCTGTAGTCAATGAGTAGCATTCTCACATAGGTGTTCCTTTTGTCCAGGTGGGAAAGGGCAGTGTGGAGTGCAATAGAGATTGCATCATCTGTGGATCTGTTGGGGTGGTATGCAAATTGGAGTGGGTAAAGTGTTTCTGGGATAATGGTGTTGATGTGAGCCATGACCAGCCTTTCAAAGTACTTCATGGCTACAGACGCGAGTGCTACCGACCCGGTAGTCATTTAGGCAGGTTACGTTAGTGTTCTTGGGCACAGGGACTATGGTTGTCTGCTTGAAACATGTTGGCATTACAAACTCAGTCAGGGACTAGTTGAAAATGTCAGTGAAGACACTTGCCAGTTGGTCAGCACGTGCTCTGTAATCCGCCTGGCCCTGCGGCCTTGTGAATGTTGACCTGTTTGAAGATCTTACTCACATCGGCTACGGAGAGCGTGATCACACAGTCGTCTGGAACAGCTGATGCTCTCATGCATGCTTCAGTGTTGCTTGCCTCGAAGCGAACATAGAAGTAATTTTGCTCGTCTGGTAGGCTTGTGTTACTGGGCAGCTCACGGCTGCGCTTCCCTTTGTAGTCTGTAATAGTTTGCAAGCCCTGCCACATCTGACTAGCGGCGGAGCCGGTGTAGTACGATTCAATCTTAGTCCTGTGTTGACGCTTTGCCTGTTTGATGTTTTGTTGGAGGGCATAGCGGGATTTTTTAAAAGCTTCCGGGTTAGAGTCCTGCTCCTTGAATGTGGCAGCTCTACCCTTTAGCTCAGTGCGGATGTTGACTGTAATCCATGGCTTCTGGTTGGGGTATGTACGTACAGTCACTGTGGGGACGACGTCCTCGATGCACTTATTGATGAAGCCAGTGACTGATGTGGTGTACTCCTCAATGCCATCGGAAGAATCCCGGAACGTATTCCAGTCGGTGCTAGCAAAACAGTCCTGTAGCTTAGCATCTGCGTCATCTGACCACTTCTTTGACTGAGTCACAGGAATCAGGAGGATAGAATTATGGTGAGATTTGCCAAATGGAGGGCGAGGGAGAGCTTTGTATGCGTGTCTGTGTATGGAGTAAAGGTGGTCTAGAGTTTTTTTTCCTCTGTTTGCACATTTAACATGCTGGTAGAAATGAGGTAAAATGTTTCCCTGCATTGAAGTCCCCGGCCACTTCAAATGCCGCCTCTGGATGAGCGTTTTCCTGTTCCTGCTTATGGCCGTATACAGCTCATTGAGTGCGGTCTTAGTGCCAGCATCGGTTTGTGGTGGTAAATAAGAACATAGATGGTACAGTTTTTTTTCCCGAAGAACATAAATTAAAACTCTCAGGCACCCCGACCTACATCCCCAATATCTCTGTCTCTTTCTCATGCGAATCACTGGGATTTGGGCCTTGTCAGGTGTCTGAAGTAAATCCTACGCATCCATCTCTTTTTGGTCAGAGGAGACGGTGGCCGAAGCATTATGTACAAAATAAGTGATGAGTAACGCGAAAAAACACAATTGGTTAGGAGACCGTACCAGTCAAAAGTTTGGACACCTACTCATTCAAGGTTTTTGTTTTTCTTTGTTTTTACTATTTTCTATATTGTAGAATAATAGTGAAGAAATCAAAGCTATGAAATAACATACATGGAATCATGTAGTAGCCAAAAAATCATTCATTTTGACTCATCCGACCAAAGGACAGATTTCCACCGGTCTAATGTCCATTGCTCGTGTTTCTTGGCCCAAGCAAGTCTCCTCTTCTTATTGGTGTCCTTTAGTAGTGGTTTCTTTGCAGCAATTTGACCATGAATGCCTGATTCACACAGTCTCCTCTGAACAGCTGATGTTGAGATGTGTCTGTTACTTGAGCTCTGTGAAGCATTTATTTGGGCTGCAATTTAGTGTCCTGAGGCTGGTAACTTTAATGAACGTATCCTCTGCAACAGAGGTAACTCTGGGTCTTCTTTTCCTGTGGCAGTCCTCATGAGAGCCAGTTTCAACGTAGCACTTGATGGTTTTTGCGACTGCACTTGAAGAAACTTTCAAAGTTCTTTAAGTGTTCCGTATTGACTGACCTTCATGTCTTAAAGTAATGGACTGTCGTTTCTCTTTGCTTATTTGAACTGTTCTTGCCATAATATGGACTTGGTCTTTTACCAAATAGGGCTATCTTCTGTATACCACCCCTACCTTGTCACAAATTAACTTTTAAAAAGGCACACCTGTTAATTGAAATGCACTCCAGGTGACTACCTCATGAAGCTGGTTGAGAGAATTCCAAGAGTGTGTAAAGCTGTCATCAAGGCAAAGGGGGGCTGTTTGAAGAATATCAAATATAAGATATTTGGATTTGTTTAACACTTTTTTTTCTACCACATGATTCAATATGTGAATTTGATAGTTCTGATGTCTTCACTATTATTCTACAATGTAGAAAATAGTAACAATAAAGAAAAATGAGTAGGTGTTCTAAAACTTTTGACTGTGTGTGTATATAGTTGGAAATGTACATACACTTAGGTTGGAGTCAGTAAAACTCGTTTTTCAACATTTCTTCCCTAAAGGGAGAGCATACTATACAAGGAAATTCTCAGCTGCTAATGAGAACCTTGTACCTAGCCGGTGGGGTGCCCCACCCAGGCAGTGGCAGTGCTGGCAACACTAGCTGCAGTAACCCATGGGGAGGGGGTCACACTCAGACATTCAGAGAGGGGGTATATTATTGTGGCCCTGATGATACAAAATCAAAAGTCTGACTGCATGGAGATGCTTGGGAATATGGTCAATACGGGGGACCGTGTTATGGGTGTTTCAGGGAAAAGGTGTACATTTGACCATCATCTAGGATGTGACAATGGTTCATAAAATGTCTCAATTTCTGCCTATTTTTTTGCACAGTCTTGCAGGCCTTCTCATACAGCTGCAACTGTATATGCATTCGTAAATCAAGACCTTTCTTGAGTTGGGCTCTGGGATGGTGCAACTGTTGAGAATGTGAGCCTATGGTTGTGTAGGGGGAAAGGGTTGAGTGTGTATGAGTGTGTGGGTGTATGTTCGTATCCCACAACTGTTGCGAAGGAGTAAAAGATGTTAAGGACAATCTAGGATGATTCACAATAATTGTTTGCTAATATAGTAATTGCTTGCAATAATGTAATTTTGGTTATGGTGAGTCTGGTGAGGTAAAATACTTTGCATAAATTGCCTACATTACTACAAATATTAATAGCTAATTATGGAAAATAAGAAACAGGATAAAAAAAATAGAAATAGACACATATACATATATATATAGATATAGATATAGATATAGATATATATATATATATATATATATATATATATATATATATATATAGATATAGATATAGATATAGATATAGATATATATAGATTGCTATATATAATACAAATCAAGGTGAAGGCTATGGAAATGCATTTGGCGGTTGATCTACTTCTGTTCTGTAATTGGCACGGTGTGCTTTTTTTCAGGGCTATGGGATACGGGGGGTCGGGGGTGGTCTGCCGGGCATTGGGATGACAACTCAACTTGGGATGAGGAGGAATGCGGTCAGATCATCACATAATTTGCATATATATTACTCTTACAGAATTTCCACATGGGCGAGGATATTGGAAATTTAATCAAAGCCTACTAGATGATAAATTGTTTAGAACTAGAACAGAACAATTTATAACTGACTTTTTCCAGACATAACATAGGTACAGCAGATCCCCTTATTGTATGGGACACTTTTAGAGGCCATGCAATTCAGTACTAATCTATAAAACAAAAGCAATTTAGATCAAAAGAGTCCATATTAACAAAGGAAATTGAAGGACTAACAGTACAGTTAGATAGCAATAAAAACTGTACCATAGAGGCACAGAATAGGTTAGAGGAAAAACAAAAAGAAATGGAGGAACTTATTCAAGAAAGATCCAGTGTAATATATTATAAAAATAAAGCGAACTGGATGGAATATGGCGCAAAATGTACCAAATTCTTTCTCAATCTTCAATATAGAAATGCTACCAAAAAAATGTATTGAAACTTGTTACAAATGATGGAGTCATGCATGATTCACCGAATGATATTTTGAAAGAGGAAGTAAGGTACTTTAAGAATATGTTTTCGTTTCAGTCTCCTCCATCTCCATTAACTGAAACTAATTGTATGGATTTTTTCCCTAATAATAATGTAAAATTAACATCTGTACAGAAAGAGTCATGTGAAGGCCAAATTACAGAGGAGGAACTTCTTGATGCAATTAAAGCCTTTAAAGCAGGGAAAACCAGGGCTGGATGGCATACCAGTGGAAGTATACAAAACTTTTTTTGATATACTCCGAGGACCATTATTAGCGTGTTTTAACCACTCCTATAAAAATGGTAGATTATCAGACACGCAACAAGATGGTCTGATATCATTATTACTGAAACAGGACCCAAGTGGCGTATTTAAAGATCCAGTCCATTTAAAAAATTGGAGATCTCTTACATTTCAGTGTTGTGATGCAAAAATGCTTGGCGCATAGAATTAAAAAAGTATTGTCCGATATTATTATTCTTAATCAGACAGGTTTTTTACATGGATGATACATTGGAGATAATATAAGACAAGTACTGGAAACAATAGAATACTATGAAATATCGGGGACACCAGGCCTGGTTTTATAGCTGATTTTGAAAAGGCTTTTGATAAAGTACGACTGGAGTTTATATATAAATGCCTGTAATATTTCAATTTTGGGGAATCTCTTATATAATGGGTTAAAGTTATGTAGAGGAGTAAAACAATTTATCTATTTATTATTGCCATCGAAATGTTAGCTGTTAATTAGATCCAACAATACTATTAAGGGATTAGAAATCCGTCATTGTACGCTGATGATTCATGTTTTCTTAATAAACCACAATTAGAATCTCTCCACGGCCTCAGAGGATTTAGATTCTTTTGCTATCCTCTCTGGATTAAAACCAAATTATGATAAGTGTACTATATTATGTATTGGATCACAAAAAAACCTGATTTTACATTACCATGTAGTTACCAATTAAATGGTCTGACGGACATGTGGACATACTTGGTATACAAATCCCAAAAGAAAGAAATGATCACACTCAAATACATTTTTATAGAAAGTCAGCAGAAATAGATAAGATCTTGCTACCATGGAAAGGAAAATACCAGTCTATTTGTGGAAAGATCACCCAGATTAACTCTTGTCATATCACAGTTTACCTAATTGCTTATGGTTTTGCCTACACCTAGTGACCTGCTTTTTAAATTATATGAACAAAAAATATTCAATTTTATTTGGAATGGCAAGCCAGACAAAATTAAAAGGGCCTATTTATATAACGATTATGAATTCGGAGGGCAGAAATTATTAAATATTAAAGCATTAGACCTCTCTCTAAAGGCGTCAGTCATACAAAAGTTATACTTAAATCCAAACTGGTTCTCTAGTAAATTGGTAGGATTGTCTCATCCTATGTTCAAGAATGGCTTTTTTTCCTTTATTCAGATTACACCTGCTCACTTTCGGTTGATTGAAAAGGAAATCATCTCCAAAATATTGTTATTTTTTAAACAAGCCTTAGAAGGTTGGTTGCAATTTCAGTTTAATCCACATGGAAAGACAGAACTAATAATACAACAAATATTGTGGTTAAACTCAAATATACTAATTGATAAAAAAAAAATGTGTGAATGATATCATAAATAGGACTGGTGGAGTTATGTCACACATGCAGCTAACACAGACATTTGGAAATGTCTGCTCTACCCAAAATTACAACCAACTAATTGCAGCTTTACCACAAAAATGGAAGAGGCAAGTATGTCGGCCCTGTATTAAAGAACGTAAATGGTTAATGAAAAGTGTGATAAATAACATATACCAATTTAATGACCAAAAAACTGATAGCTGTGCCATATAAATTGCAAAATAATTGGGACGAGATTTGCGATGTACCCATTCCATGGCACATGGTTTATGAATTGATACGCAAAACAACGCTGGATTCAAAACTTCGAATTTTTCAATTTAAATTAGTATACAAAATTCTTTCAACCAACAGAATGTTATGTATATGGGGGATTTCCATACGTCTGTATTAGCTGCATGTGTGACATAACTCCAGGTAGCCTAGTGGTTAGAGCGTTGGATTTGTAACTGAAAGGTTGCAAGGTCGAAATCCCCGAGCTGACAAGGTAAAAATCTGTCGAATTTGTTCTTAACTGACTTGCCTAGTTAAATAAAGGTAAAATAAATACAATCTTCCCAGCTCTGCAGATTTTGCTGTGAGGAGGCAGAGTCATTAGATCATTTATTTTGGTATTGTCCATATGTAGCTCGTTTTTGGTCACAGGTCCAGGAATGGCTGAAGAATTGCAACATTTGCCTAGAACTAACACTGCAGATAGCAATACTGGGTGATTTGAAAAGCCATAATCAATCAATAATATAAGTTATTTTAGCAACAAAAAAGAATTGTTTATTTACAATCTGTAGAATTATGAGAATAGAAAGGTTCAGTACTTTTGTGAAGCATCACAGCACAGTTGAAAAATATATGGCAAATAGAAATCCAAAATGGATGGTGTTGAGAGATCGATGGGAGAGGTTGAATGGAGCTGAAGGGTGGGACAAATAACAAGATAACCAATGTAAAACATACGGGATCTGTAAAATGTATATATGTTCAGAAATGTTGTGAAATAGCACA
Organism: Hucho hucho; assembly: GCA_003317085.1. Taxonomy (NCBI): domain Eukaryota; kingdom Metazoa; phylum Chordata; class Actinopteri; order Salmoniformes; family Salmonidae; genus Hucho; species Hucho hucho. Next base: position 1,026,390 of record QNTS01000073.1, on the reverse strand, counting down.
GTTACAAATAGAAATCAAACTGGATGAACATCAGAAATAGAAGGACTAAAAACAAACAAAATATAACTATTGTAAAATAGATTGTCTATAAAATGTGTATAAACTGAAGGTAGAAGCGTGTGTTATTGTTTATTAGTTTACTTCAATTGGGGGAAGGGTGGTAGGGTTTGCGGGGAATAATCAAGGTATATTAAAAAAAATTCTATATAGGTATGTGTATGTATATATGTGTATATGTATGCACATGGAAATGGATATATATATATGGGGGATTGGAAATGATGCAGACAATTACATTGATGGAAGCAACAATCTTTCCGCAATATTAAGCTGATCCACCCCTTAAATTAAAATATATATATATATATATATATTTAAAAAAATAATAATAAACTCAAGTCCTCAACTGGCAGCTTCATTAAATAGTACCCGCAAAACACCAGTCTCAACGTTTTACATACAGTGGGGCAAAAAAGTATTTAGTCAGCCACCAATTGTGCAAGTTCTCCAACTTAAAAAGATGAGAGAGGCCTGTAATTTTCATCATAGGTACACTTCAACTATGACAGACGAAATGAGAAAAAGAAATCCAGAAAATCACATTGTAGGATTTTTTATTTATTTATTTGCAAATTATGGTGGAAAATAAGTATTTGGTCA